>CACRXP010000148.1:738878-759585 GCA_902702965.1 Spirometra erinaceieuropaei
CCTGTTCCCCCTTTCCTACAGGCAATTACGTGGTGACCTTATACTAACATTTCGCATCATCAACGGCCTAGACTGTTGTTTAGATCCCACTGATTATTTCACCCAAGCTAACACGCCCAATTTGCGCGGTCATCCCTTGAAATTACGCGCAGGGAAATCAAGAACCAATGGACGAAAGTCCTTTTTCAGTAACAGGGTGGTTGCAGCCTGGAATGCCCTACCTACCGATGTTGTAACCTCCTCCTGTGTGAACTCCTTCAAGTGTAGACTTGACCTGCATCAAGCTTCCCAATTACCACCCCCACATCCACTCACATAACCCGGTATTCTCTTATATGTGTTTATACTACTTGTAATTAGTAAGTAACCATTAATGATTACTCTTTTCGGCTAGCTGGCAGCTGTCCGCGAGTATGTACAAAATCCCTTTTTCACCTTCCCATTTATCAATGTTTTTCTCCGACGACTTGTAACCAAGAGGGAATTCAAAGGCGCTTGCCTATATTTCCCTTAATAAACTGATACTGATACTGAGTAGGAGGGACCCCAGAGCTGAAGGACAGCTCACAAGTTAGTAGGCTCCGCTCTCTTCCTTCCTTTTTGGCCTACGGAACAAAGTACGAATTTAAAGACTAAAATAAGCCTTATTTCAATTCAAATCAAAGCATCGGTGATGAGTCAGCTCAACAATAGGGACATGAGATGAGTGTGAGAAAGGATAATCTTTAAATCATGCAATACATGAGAGCGAATTTAGTGCATAACGGACGGACATAGAAAGCTGATCATAGAGAGATAATGGCTGGGGAAAGTTCGTATAATGGCTTTTAACTTGAACCGACTACATAGGCCAGTTTACGGAAATCCTCGTAATGGGTTCGTCCGCACCGCGTATGGTTATTCAGGATACAGGTTCTCAGTAGAAGACTAGATGACATCAACAGGCTCGCCAGAAAGAAGGGAAATGCCATCTAAAAAACGTTCGAAATCCATTTTCAGGCCTTAAAATAGACGAACGAATATCTTGCCGTAGTTTGAGCAAGAACAAAACTCATTTTGCGGTTAACCTTAAATGAATATCAAACGGTAGGGAAACTGGACCAAGCTGCCTCCAGAATGATACCCAGTCGAAAAGTCAGACGGGTTGTTGGTGGTTTTTCAGATCCGAACTCATTGAAACGTATTCATATCAGACGGTGTCTAGCAAATGGAAGTGGGTTGGTCGTGTTCGTTGCAAGAAGTTCTGAGGGAAAAATAGATGCCATCGACAGATTCACCAGTGGGGAATGAAAAGTGCCGAACCAAGGATCGAAAGCCAACTTTGTGCTTTAAAATAAAGAAGCATACGTAGGAGACTCGTAGTGCCATTTTCGTGAATGTGATATAATTTTGCTCCATAAACAGTCGAACTCCGAATTTCTGGGGGATTGCATATACGATGCCAACTCTATAATACTTGGTTTATATACAATCCGAGAGAGCTTAAACTTTGAGCGAGTCTTAATTACTATTTTGCGTAGATCGTTGAATTATAAAACCCACACACTTTTCTACAGTCTGTGCTAAAAATAGTTTTCTCAATAGGCCGGCCACAAATATGTGTATGGTGGTAATATGGACATTTTAGAAGACGGAACGTGAATGCGCTATGGAGATTTGACTGTTAGCAATTCCATCTTCTCCGTCGAAGAGGTCTGGCTTGCAAAACTGATGGTACCCTGGCTGGTGGGTCGGCCGTTTAGAACGCTCGAAGAGATTTCGTGAGGTCGGCTCTTCGTCCGCCCCCGGGCATCGGTTTTTAACTTTATTCTTATTTCTGAGATTTAAGTTTTAAAAATAACTGCTACTCATTATCCCACGAAGCAGTTTTTAATACGTCGCTTCAAACGAAGGTTATTGTATTGACTTGGCAATGCTATCTGGTATAGAATGGGCTACTGTAAGATAATTATCAGAAGGGTCGAATTTTAAAGAAAATGTTTATATTGAGAAATCACAACCTAGAGGGTCATGTGGGAGTGGGCGGGAAGGATATATGCCTGGTGTGTTATAAAGGGCGCTAATATTAAAGGTCTTAAAGTGCATTGCTGCGGGAAACGAAATTAGTGGATTTAGCAGCTTTCTAACGACATGAAAAGTCATGAGAATTACGTGACAGGTTTTAGCATAACAAGTAGACCATGCAAGCCTTACCGTTGAAGTCTAGGTTGAATGCTTTGGAATGAAGCGGGCAATTAGGAACTCTATATCCCCCGGGTAGTATTATTTGGAATACCCATAATTCAAGGGATGACCTTAATTCAGATGAGACCTTGTTCCAACAGAAAGTATATTTGGTGGCAAAAAAACAAAAACGGAAGTAGATTGAATTGATGCAAAACAGGAAACAGAGACTGGCTTGACGTCTTCTAACCGTTAATGATCACGAATGGACATTTACCGGTATCAGAAAAACTGAACCAAACATGGTAAAGGAGTCATTGCGTAAACACTCCTGGGCGTTTTCGATTTTACCGCGGTCACGGACCTTAATTAGGCCACAGAAAGGATATCATTATGCGAAGATGGGGAAATCATAGGTTCGTTTTCGAAGGAACATACTATTCGGTATGAATTCACAAACCTGCAGAGTCTTTGCAGATATTCGATCTGCATGAAAGGATGAATCTAGCATATCCGCATTAGCTAGGCCTGGATGCTTTGGAGTGGAGAACTTCTGTAAATTCCAGAAGTTGGGTGTTTTAGAATTCCACAGGTATAGAGGAATTTTTACCTTCCGGTCTAATATGTCAAAGTAGTTTCATTTTGAATAGATGAACCACAATTTACACAATATGTTTATTTTTGTCTTACATATGGCGAATGCATCTCACATTGGTATATAGCCTTATTCGACAGTAATATCGATTAGTGAAAAGGAGACTGCAGTCAGCTCCTGATACGGCTTTCAAATGTAATTTCGCATTACCGAAATCTGCTAGCTTCCGAGGTGGGGTCGCATATAAATGGATCACATCCCAGACCTCCGTATCCGTTGTGAAGGAATGCCTATCATGAATGGTCAGCCACTTTACATTCCACTCCCTGCAAGCGTCCCAAATGTTTGCGTGCACTTAATCGCTTCTAGTTGCTTTAGAAATGAAGACGAAACAGGAAGCAGCAGCAGCAGCAGCAAATATCTGTGCCTTTTCCGGAAAGAAATTCAACACTTTAGATGGTGTTATGCTACACATTTGGCAAATAAATGCCACATATAATCAACAGCAGTATCCACCTTAACATTTGGCATCTGCGCTTTACGCATCGAGAAATGAGCTCAAATACGAGAGTTAGCGTTAGAAACTCGGCCGTTAACAACTACCTTCCGTTTGTGGTGATATTTTGTCTCGCTATTACAATGGACCACGACAGGGAACTAACGACGCTATACTTCGCGCACCGTAGTTGACAGGTCTCCGCAGGTTGCGACCGAAATAGAGGCATATGGACATTCTAGCCAAAACGTTTTCAAGCAAAATAGCCTTATAAACCACAATCACGCTTTCCGAAACATCAAGGTCGGTACGTACAAAATCACTCTTATATGATACTTGGTAGAACATCACTTAAAGCCTGATCCCTTAATCCAACGTTTTGTCTGCGTCTTTGAAATAATAAGGAGTAAGAATTGGAAACTCAGTTCGAGAAATTCTGGAACAAAACCTACGATCTACTGTCCGCTTCCACAGACAGTATCCAACATTTTAAATCAACACTGGTGAATGGCAGACAGACGGACCTACACAAGGGACCTAAATGTCCACGAATGTTGTCAAAAGCAGACGTGAAAAAGTTAAAAGCACTTCGGGAGAACAAATATATCTGGCTAACTAGACCTGACAAAGGAATAGGCGTCGTTATAATGAACAGATCGGACTACGCAGCAAAGATACAGTCCATATTATCTGACCAGAAGAAACGTATTCATATCGGACGGTGTCTACAAAATGAAAGCGGGCTGGTCGTGCTCGTTGCAAGAAGTTCTCGGGGAATAATAAATGCATAGACAGGTTTACCAGTGCGGAAGGAAAAGTGGCGAGCCAATGAACGAAATTCAAGGTCGTGCTTTAAGATAAAAAAGCAGACATAGGAGACTTGTGGCGTCATTTTCCTGAATGTGATATAATTGTGCTCCATAAACTGTCAAAGTACGACTTTTTATGGCACTGCATATACGTGGCCGATTAGATAACGGATAGACTGGTCCACAAACTTGTACATGACACCACGAGGTACCTCTACTTCCTACACTCTTAAACGCTTCAGTCAGAAAAAGAAGCCGTCGAATCTCAGCCTCACTGACGACCGTCTCTAAACTTTTCTCCTCTCCTTCCCTTTCTTTTCTGTCTCTTCTCCCTTCCGATCGACTTCCTGGTTGTCATTTGTCGAAAATGGAACCTAAGATATGCTGTGTCACTCCCAAGAAGTTAATCAATTTTGCAGCACAGAATGGACTGTTAAAACAAGCGTTAAAATACCCTTGTCGCCCACAGGCATACTTAATGCTATGTACGGCATCTTATTACACATGTTTAGGCTGCAATCAGTGGTGAGCAGCCGCGTCATTGGTGAGGTCCTCCACGGAGCTTGTGGAGGCGAAAGTAATGGCCAAGTTTACCCGGGACTGTATTGAGAGAAATGCGTATCCATACCATAACTTGAGAATACTAAGCCGTAGTCGTACAGTTATTACTACAGAAACCCTGAAGAGATACGCTAAGGATCAACTGGAGAGTACCCTCGCAAGGGTAGAAGAAATTAGACGTTACGTCCGTCAACGTACAGCCCTCCCTGACACCCTGACTGATGACGAAAGACAAGAATTCGACAGCTACACTCAGTCCATGGGAAGAAAACGGGCAAAAGGTTCTGCATTTGTTAGAAGTGTGCATGAAATGAAACCACAATCGTGGTTTCCGAAACATCTACATCGGTACGTACACAATCACTCTTATATGCTATTTGGTAAGACATCACTTAAAGCATTATCCATTGATTCTAGGTTTTGCCAAACTTGTCGAAATGGTAATCAGTTAAAATTGGAAACTCAGTTCAAGAACCTCTGGAACCAAACCTATGATCTAGTGCCCCCTTTCCACAGACAGTATACAACATTTTAAATGAACACTGGTGAATGATAGCCAGCCGAACCTACAACAAGGAACCAAAAAGTCCATGATTGCTGACAAAGGTAGACGTGAAAAAGCTAAAAGCACTTCGAGAAAACAAAGATATCTAGATGACTAGAGCTGACAAAGTAACACGCGTCGTTGTAATGAACAGATTGGACAAAGTTGAGAAGATACAGTCCATATTATCTGACCAGAAGAAAATCAAAAATGCAGACAAGGAAAATGACTGCAGGGATTAAGTAGAGGCAAAACTGACTGACAATCTAAGAAGGCTCCACACAGGGGGTTTCTTAAGTGACCATGACCTCAAACATTGAGATCTCACCAGTCGAATTCGACGATGTCCAACGTATGCTCCACAGCGGGTGGTGGAAGCATGGAAGCTGACTTGCGCGGGGGTTTATAGTGCCGACAGACTTGCACTGCATCTACCACGAACATCTCCGACCGGTTGACACACATATCCCTCTACAATATGGTTTACCTAAGATCTATAAGGAAGGCCTGCCAGTTCGTTCGATTATAGATATGCGAAACTCTCCGCATCATACGATAGAGAAGTGGCTAGCAGAGAAACTCAAGCCCGTACAGCACCAGCTAGCACCACACAGCTAGCACCACGCAGTAATGCAGATACCTTCCAATTCATTGGCGAAATTAAATACTTTAACCTTAACGGCACGATGACGTTCTCTTTAGACGTTGTATTGCTTTTTACAAATGTCCCCGTCACCGAGACAGTTGAATACATCTGCGATTTTCTATTGGCCATTCAGCATGAAACAGGAATAGCGATGAACAGACTCAAGGAACTATTACTATGATGCACAGTAAATGTGCAATTTCTTTTACACAACCAACTCTATAAACAAATAGACGTCGTTGCTATGAACTCGCCTATTGGAACCCTCATACCCTCAACGGACATTACCGAACGATCGGCAAAACACACCAAACTGATGGCCAAAAGGAACCCTTTATTACTCGAAGGCCTCTAATCAAATGAGTGCGAGAACACCTCCCCGCATAGCTGGCAACACGCGAAACTAGGAGCATAAGCGGTGTCATCCTTGCGCATGCATTTGATTGAGTGTATCGTCTGAACGCCGACGAAGCTTTCCGTGTGAATTACAAGATCCCCTCGAGCAAGCCTAAGCTACTGGGCCAGCGTCTGTTCGTCGCAGCAATTAGATTACGAAAACCGACACTATACGCCCAGAAGAACCTCTTTCACTCTCAGCGCTTACTGTAGTCAAAGGTCGACCAAATGCATGCAACTTTCTGCGTCCTTCTGTTCTCGCCCGCCTGTGTTTTAAAACTGACTTTTATCGATTTTCCAATCACTGGCATGTTTGACTCTACCCGTTCCCATACGATCGCACTGGCCTGAAGAGAATTTATCGAAAGCAACGTATGCTCGACAACTCGTCTTTTGAATACACTTAAACTCTGAACGGTGTCACAATCAAACTCGACGAACTACGCCATGCAGACTCCATCGAGACTGTTATTTCGTTGCATTAGATAGTGGAATGAATGTCCGGATTCAGCTGAATTATCAAGCATAGCGTATGAGCATGAAATGTTTAGTCTGAAAGTAGTCGGAACACAGGACATGGATAGCGGCAAGTTCATTTCCTCGTCTCTTTCAAAATTCATTGATCTATCTACTTATTGCCTGTAACACCGAACCAACATAGCAAGTCCATGCTAAGGAATCGGCCTAGGCCTTTATAATCATGGGCATATGCATCGCACCAGGTTTTTGTGCATACATATCCTGACCACCATAGTCTGAATCTTTAAATAGAATTAAGTTACTCAAACCGTATAAACGTCATCTACTGTAGATGCGCTATTTCGTGAAATGTTAACCGAACTTCTGAAATGCGTTTTCAATTCGAGAAGGTTACCCATACAGGGCTGTCATGTTAATTTTTGTGTCGTTTCATGCCAAGATATTTCAACGACGCCATAAAATTGGTTTTGGATCAGGCCTCTTAGTAGCCGCCTGCGTAAACTACAGTCCGTAAAATGACTAACTTAGTAGTACACACTTTCTAATTGATATTTAATGTCCTTATAAATTCAGACTTAGTTTATCGAAAATGTGCCCAAAAATATCTCCGTAGCAATTTACTTCTTTTGCTAATTTTAAACTTGAAGAAACATTATTTTTTATGGAAACCTTTCTAATTATGGGCTCTTTAGGACCGTGAAATGTCCAGTTATACATCAAGGCATCAGAATGCCTACAGATTCTATTCGTGGAGTGGACAAGCTGGCCTACATTCATTGTAAATTTTTATTTTAGTACTATATAGAAATGCATGATTTGGCATGCATGGTAAGTATGCAGCCTGTAGTTTGGAAACCTTGAATTAAAGCGAAACGGCTGGTGGTATTAAAATTAATCTGTGGGCTAAATTTGTTGTACAACCGAGTAATACTCTACCTTCAGGCATACACTTTGAAGAAGACGTAATTTTCTTCTAAATAAGTAGACTAAAGTACATTTATAGACGTGTTTTTATAAATCATGTTTGAATTCCAACAAGGTATCCAAAATCGAAGGACAATATAAATGCTACATAAGTGGTTTCTACAGGCTCTCGATAAAACAGTTCGTTCGAAAGCCGGTATCCTGATGTGACTGTAATATATTGGCATTTTGCCCCATGACAATTGGTATAACAACCTTTTTTAAGTTTTCATTTTGAATAAAAAATGAATTTGAGAATCTCTGTTAACATTTCATGAAATAGCATATCTACTGCATCCGATATGGACGCTCTAGGATGAAAGGTCTACGCAAATATGTCAATCATTTTTTCGTCGGTAGCAATGGACGTAATAGCTTTCACTAATTTGTTGTTAACCATAGTTCACCTTCTCACTGCAGGTCAAATTTCACTTAATCGGCTCTCTTAACTTTTCTACTAGCCTCTAGTGAATCACCAACCTACACGTATTAATGGTCGACTCGTGGAAACCCCGTAAGCTCAATTACCCGAGCACCTGTATCTACACTTCCAGTGAGCTCTAGGGACCGTAGAAGTGCCGACTGTAAGGAGGATTCCCTCATCGACCAGGATGTCAGTTTTAACTCTGATACATCCATCTGAACAACTGGCACCGCGTACACAGCTGGCCGATGGATACCGGCTCCCAGTAGGCTGAATGGGGAAATCCCCGTGCTGCTTCCTTCGGTTGCACTAACCTCACAGGTAAAGAGGCCCAGCGCATCCTTGAGGGGAAAGTAGAGCCTATCCGGAACTTGCAGTTTTTAAGTATTTAGACCATTTTTCTACCAAAATGCCTTAAGCCTCTTTGACTACTAGCGTGTTCTATCATGATAAAGAGAGCTGGAGGTCCCGGTTACTTGTGTATTTTGGGATCCTTGAATTAAGTGAAACAACAGGTCGGATTTGAAATTATGAATGTTTTAGAGTTAAGGCTGATGTTATGCTCAATGAGAGAATCGTCCTTACTGTCCGCATTTGTGTAGCTCTTAGAACTCATGGGATGTGCAGATACGGATGCTACGGTAATTGTGCTTACGGAAGTTCCACAAGTGGGCCATTCATACGTATTGGATTGTGATACACTAGGCGCTAGTTTACAAGTTTATGCAAATTGATCAAGTGAAATCTGATATGCACCTCGGAAGCAAGTCAGGATTGAAAATGAATTCACGAAAGACGACATCAGCAATTTAACATAATGCTTCAACATGCCCGAGGTCATCCATCATCCTCGGCCTTGCATATTGGATTGGTGATACTCACGTGGCTTGAATAAATCACTACGGTCTAAGGGTGCAGTCGATGTAGACTAGGACATGCATGCAAAGGACCTTGTGCGATGCATATGCCTTATTCATAAGTGCTCGAATTACCTCATTTATCCGGGATCAAATTATTACTTTGGCCTTTTAGACGCTAAGATTATGGAAGAATGATTCTTGAAGGATACGAGAAATGGACTTACTTCTATCTGCATACGAGGTTCCGTCCTTATTCTGACTAAACATGCCCTGTTCGTATGGTAATATTGATGATCCAACTACATGTGGATCCTAGTTCCACCATCGAATGTAACGGCATAACAGTTTGGATGGGCTCAGCATCTCGTAGGTCGTCGAGTTGATTTGCAACGCAGTTCAAGGGTTACATTGCGTTGATTGGTTTCGTGCGACCTTGGACGCGACCAACGAAGCGGCTGCCAACTGGCGGTTTTTGCATCAGGCGGTGGTCATGTGTTGCGAAATAGAACGAGTGTGAACCTTAGAGGATGGGATTTAGTTGATGCAGAATTAAGTGGACAAGCCTGATATTCGGCATGATGCACACCCTCATGCACATCAACTGTTCGTTAAATAATCCGAGTTTGATGATACAGGCGGCTTCCGGTTTGCTCGCTGACCACTCTCATCGAGATTCTGACTGGCCGTTGAAATATGATGGACTAGCTCCCTCAGTTCTCCTGCAAACGAACACCATCGGGCGTGTCTCTTGTGACACTTCTGAGTCGGTTGCCGCACTGCCGCAGCTGGATCCGGCTTCCGGGTGGATAGCCCATGGGGAACACGCTGAGGATTATGCTCGTTTTATTCTCATGCTTTTCTGTGTCCTATCCTAATCCATCAGCACTGAACAACCACTTACTTCCGCAATGTTATGACTTTCTCATCATCCTCTGCCGTAAATCGACTACCCCCTGTCAACATGAACCTGCCGTGAACTCCTCTACTGTTTTGCACGGTGCTTGTTTCCCTCCCAAAATGCTCAGATTCTATGAAGTCCCCACGCCCCACCGGGCTTCATGTTCAGGAGCCTGTTTTAGTGCTCGACCCACAGGTCGTTGTTTTACCCTAAAATGTCAATTCGGAATATGTGAATATTACTACCATAGGTATGATATACGAACTGCTAAAACGCTCCTTCTTCATTTCCTATCTATTTCTATCTGTGTTGCTAGCTATCATCGGTTATGGGATGCGGGCTCCGGGTTTGAGTTTGTCCCAATGGACGTTGACTTAATTCAGGTATATGAGTACGGGAAACGGGCAAGGAACATACTGTCGAACCAATGTCCCCTTAGCTGGGCCATTCAGTGACTGAAATGCAGAGAAACCCTTGTATCGACTTTTGAATTATGCGAATATTTGTAGTATGCTGATGTTTCCTGTATCCTGGAGGAGACGAGCATCCTAGCAGCACTATAGCCTCAGTGAGTGCTAGTTAGACCTATGTAGCAGTTGACGAAGAGATTGTAAATCTCACTGATGACATAAAATCCCGCTTCCTGCTCATCAACATATCCATCATCACGACCGTTATTCCCAATGCGTTCTTCCCTTCCACCCTCTCCACCATTCCAAATCTGGCTGCGACGTGGGGAAACCGTGGAAATACGAGTCCATTTGGATGAGGAATGACCATTGAGACGCACGCGACAAATGCGTTCTTACAAACTCTTTCTAGGGTCAACAAATCAATCCACCGACCTGATCGGACCTCTGCCAAAATCAATCGATCTGGAGATTTACAGTGAAGACTGAGACAGCAATTCACGAGGCCAACCGGGTCGTCGCTGGCAATGCTAAATAAGCGACGCGCAAGCTTCAGGTGCTGCGGGTTCACAATCCGAACATACAGAGTTCCTGCCAACGAGTCTATGTCGTCAACGGACATTAGGCCCTCCAGCCGCCGATGCCCTCTACCAAGCCCATCATCATCGCTCCATGACCACAACGGCGTCGGCGGCGACGACTACTTCCGCTACTTTAATCCCACCGCCAGTGAGAATGTCGAAAGTCGTGTGCTCGACAAGATAAAGATTCCAAATCAAAAGTCAGGGAAGACGGATGAGTTGGACAACCTTTACTGCCTGGGGAAGTGCGTACACAAGGGCTCTGTAGGCAGTCGCCGCGAGCGCGCTCCAAGCAAGCTGTTGCCTGTGTCCGCCTTCGAGGTGTTGTCAGCGCGTGTGTGCCCTTTGTTGTCTCCACGTCCGCCAGCCAATCAGAGTGGGGATAGCGTTGATTGGCTTCGAGCACTCGCACGTCCCAGCGGCGTATCGACATGGAGTGTGGGGCGGACAGGACGGCAGCGGGACAAAGGCGAAGGGCGAGGAGCCGCGAACTGCCACAAGAACACTGCCGATGGCCTGCCACCCATCATCATTGCATATGGTCGACACTGTGGAATGGCTGACGATAAGTCAGTGGGAGGGTGCGAAAGTAGAATGCCTGTCACCTTGTGGTCGTGTAGATCGGTGTTGAATTGGTGCAGGATTAGACAATCGCGGTCTGTCTCCGGCAAGTTTGCGTAAGCTATGGCTGCCAGGCACAATGCTCGCTTTGCGCTAAAGGTAATGCTCATTCAGCCTCAATTGTGGAATGCAGACCCCGGGATAGATGCTATCTCAGGAGGCCTATCGTTGAACCAATCTCCTACCTAGCTGGCTTATGCAATAGCTGAAATACAGAGAAAACATTGATTTCCCTTTTGACTAATGTGAAAGTTTGGAGTATGTTGATGCAGTTTTCTTTATTCTAGCGGAGAGACAAGCATGCTAGGAGCGTCATCACGTCAGGGAGTTCTAATCAAACGTGTATAACAGTTGACTAAGAGATCGCGAATGTCGATGATAACATCAATCACACTTCTTTATCAGTGGGTCCCAGTTCTCGACAGGTAGGCCTCAATACAACCGCGAGGACGACGAGCCCGTGACTCAATGCTTAGGGCTTTGTGCTACAAACTAGCAGGACGCGATCTTGGTCATCAGTGGTTGCAAACCTGGGACATGGTGATGCCGTGGAGGCGCGAGTCCATTTGGATGCGGGAAAACCATGGAAATGCACGCAACAAATACGTTCTGCCAACTTCGTTCTAGGATCAGCGAATGAGTCCACCGGCCTGGGAGGACCTCTGCCACAATCGGTCTATCAGGAGAATACCAATGAAGATGGAGACAGCAATCCACGAGGTCGCCGGGTCGTCACTGGCAATGCTAGAATAGCGACTCGCAATCCTCACTTGCTGTGGGTTCACAAACTTAACACCCAATCTTTTCCAACGGATCCATGTTGTCAACGGACATTACGCCCTCCAGCCGCCGACGCACTCTACCACCCCTTTTATCAATGCTCCATGTCCTTAACGACGAGTACCGCTACTTCAATCCCATCGCCAATAAGAACACTCCGCATGGCCTGCCACCCATCATCACCACTTCCACCACGAGCAACGCGGATTCGATCCCAGTCTTTCCTGCTTGTAGTCGCACCTTCACGTCATGCATCGGTCTGATTTGTCACTTAAAAATCGATCGCACCGAAACTGTCGAACCAGTGCCTGACGCAACAGAATATAGCCACAGGACCAGTCTCAGCCGCTTCCACTACCCACTCATATTCAATCGTCGCACTGGCATACCCAGCCTCCTGCACGCGCCGACAGCCGAAATCACTGTGGTGTCTGCACGCCAAAGCCACCTCGCAAATCTGCAAGCCTACTAACCATCGGTGCTACCGACCCCACCACCACCACCACCACCACACAAGCAACACAACAGCTACCAGCCTACATTGCGTATATTGCCACCGCACATGCTCATCATGTATCAGTCTGGGCAGTCAGGTGTGGATCCTAGGAAATCTGCGGCAAAGCAAAGCAGTTTAGACCTCATCATCGCCCACCTCCCACCAGCCACTACACCACAAACAATCATGACCCACGCCGCGCACCATCGACAGAGACTAGGCATCTCTCACATAAGTGAATAGAGTGATATCTGGCGCATGCCGGTGCTTGATCAGGTCGGATGTGGCAAACGTATACGAACACTACCCACTCCCCATCGTCAGCTGTCTGACCTGCCGGAAGATTTTTGTGGTGCGCTGGAGAGGGAAGTGATGGCGAGGCCGACTTTGGGGACTCTACCTTACGGCATCCCAAGCGCTTTCCTCAAATATGGCGCGGTCCTACTCTCTCCACCATCTTCTGCCCAATATGATCCTTTGGAGTAGACTGGCGTAAATATCCGGAGGAGAGGTCCGTCTGTGTTCTACAAGTTCATGTCCTATTAGAACTGTTTTCTGTACGATTGACTGGGAAAAATGCTCTTAGTATGAAAGGCCTTACTCATCCTACCAGACTGAGTGGGGTTCCATTAGAAGAAAGGACAATGATATGGAGAAGGACCCCACTTAACTGACGACGGACTGTGGATCACGTCATATGGGCTTTTATCTTGACAGCCATTCGCATGCGTTCGCAGACTTTACCCTGTCAATAACAATCATTTGTCATGACTTCAAATTGTTATTCAAAATCCTTTACTTTTTGAAATTTACTTTTTTGTGTTTCATTACCGCGCTCATTTCAGTTGTCGAACGAAATCGTGCGACGAGTCTTTCAGGAGAAATCTAAACAATGTCTGTGTTTCTCTGCATTTCGTCAGCTTACGGTCTAGTATGGTGCAATACCCGTGAAATTTTCTTATCACCAATCATGTATGACACGATCCACGGTCTATTGACAGTAAAATACAGTCCTTTCCATACCGTTGCTGAGGAGATTTTTCATTCGTTTTAATAGCGGTCTTGCAGCCGGCCTGACTTAGGTATGATGTGAACAAGGAAACCTTGCTCGGGAAAACCTATAGTAACTGTTTTTCGAATGAGACCGTTCCGAAATCCATACAAACTGGACTTCCAGGTTTTAATTTGCATGACAGACTGGCGTGATTTGAGTTGAATCGTCTTCCAGCAGTATGAAAACACGATTAACAATGCCCCTAAAGTTTCCATCACACTGTTCACGCACCGCTACAACACGTGAACGTTGATTCTTTGGATGATGACCAAAACTTCCCTGATCTCCTAATCTCTTTGTGCTTCCGTCGTAGTACGGCACGG
Source organism: Spirometra erinaceieuropaei (assembly GCA_902702965.1). NCBI lineage: Eukaryota > Metazoa > Platyhelminthes > Cestoda > Diphyllobothriidea > Diphyllobothriidae > Spirometra > Spirometra erinaceieuropaei. Next base: position 752,979 of record CACRXP010000148.1, read on the forward strand.
TGATTGTGTTAAGATGATTGGATACCATTATAGGCTCACTGACTAATGAGGTAGTAGGTCCGTTTGACGTCACGGATAGCATTGTCTGTTTCCTCGTCACAGCCCTGCTAGACTTCATTCGAAAAGCAGCTGGGGGTGGGCGCACTGATTAGGGTCTATCGTGATGACAGGAGGCAAGGGAGGTTGGAGTGGCGATTTTTGGCCTATTAACTGTCTTCAGCGTATGAATTCATTTGTATAGCAACCATGAGTATATAATGCGAGGAGTGCCGCCAAGCACAAGGGAGACTGAAATGACCGTTTCTGGCTTTTTGTCCGTCATCAGCTAATACGGGCGGGGCCTACGCATGCCTAGAGGCACGGCAGAATAAGTATAAATAAGTGTTAAACTCGGAAACTCACTCCAAAAGAAGGAATGGAAGCAAATACTAAAGATAAGAGGAGGAGGAATCCCAGAGCTGAAAAACAGCCCTTCTGCCTCCCCCTTGTTAATAGGCTCCGCTCTGTACATTCCTTTTTGGACTCCAAAACGGAGTAGCAATTCAAGGATTCACACAAGCCGTGATTTATGATACGTCTTCCGTCACGAAACGGTATAGCTTGCAGCATAAGAGTGGCTTGGACACGACTGTTTCTTATCACAGCCGGAGACATTATGGTCATTATTTCATTAAGCCATATTTCAACCGAAATCAAAGCATCGGTGATGAGTCAGTTCAACAATATGGACATGAAATGAATGTTGCAAAGGATAATTTCAAAACAAGAAATACGTGAGAGCAGATTTAGTGCATAACGGACGGACATAGAAAGCTAATCATAGGCAGATAATGGCTGGGGGAAGTTCGTATAATTGCTTTTTACTGGAACGGACTACTTAGGCCAGTTTACGGAAATCCCCATGTGCATTCCGTCCACACCGACCAATAGTTCGGCAGGATGCAAGTTTTCAGTAGAAGACTAGTTGACGTAAACAGGCTCGTCAGAAAGGAGAAAAATGTCATTAAAAAACGGTCGAAATCCATAATCAGGCCGTAAAATAGAAGAACGCATTTCTTGCCGGAGTTTGAGCAAGAACAAAACTCATTTTGCGGTTAACCTTAAATGGATATTGAAGGGTAGGGAAACTGGACCAATCTGCCTCCAGAATGATACCCAGTTGAACAGTGAGACGGGCTGTTGGTGGTTTTTCAGATCCGAACTCATTGAAACGTATTCATATCGGACGGTGTCTACAAAATGAAGGCGGGCTGGTCGTGCTCGTTGCAAGAAGTTCTCGTGGAAAAATAAATGCATAGACAGGTTTGCCAGTGCGGAAGGAAAAGTGGCGAACCAATGAACGAAATTCAAGGTCGTGCTTTAAGATAAAAAAAAGCATACATAGGAGACTTGTGGCGCGATTTTCCTGAATGTGATATAATTGTGCTCCATAGACAGTCAAAGTAGGACTTTCTATGGCATTGCATATACGTGGCCGATTAGATAACGGATAAACTGGTCCACAAACTTGTACATGACACCACGAGCTACCTCTACTTCATACACTTTTAACCGCTTCAGTCAGAAAAAGAAGCCGTCAAATCTCAGCCTCACTGACGACCGTCTCTAAACTTTTCTCCTCTCCTTCCCTTTCCTTTTCTGTCTCTTCTCCCTTTCGATCGACTTCCTGGTTGTCATTTGTTTAAAATGTAACCTAAGATATGCTGTTTCAATTCCAAGAAGTTACTCACTCTGCAGCACATAATGGACCGTTAAAACAAGCATTCAAATACCCTTGTCGCCCACAGGCACACTAAATACTATGTACGGCATCTTATTACACATGTTTAGGCTGCAATCAGTTGTGAGTAGCCGCGTCATTGGTGAGGTCCTCCACGGAGCTTGTGGAGGCGAAAGTAATGGCCAAGTTTACCCGGGACTGTATTGAGAGAAATGAGTATCCAGACCACTACTTGAGAATGCTAAGCCGTAGTCGTACAGTTATTACTACAGAAACCCTGAAGAGATACGCTAAGGATCAACTGGAGAGTACCCTCGCAAGGGTAGAAGAAATTAGACGTCACGTCTGTCAACGTACAGCTCTCCCTGACACCCTGACTGATGAAGAAAGGCAAGAATTCGACAGCTACACTCAGTCCACGGGAAGAAAACAGGCAAAAGTTTCTGCATTTGTTAGAAGTGTGCATGAAATGAAACCACAATCGCGGTTTCCGAAACATCTACGTCGGTACGTACACAATCACTCTTATACGATATTTGGTAAAACATCACTTAAAGCATTATCCATTGGTCGTAGGTTTTGCCAAACTTGTCGAAATGGTAATCAGTTAAAATTGGAAACTCAGTTCAAGAACCTCTGGAACCAAACCTATGATCTAGTGCCCCCTTCCACAGACAGTATACAACATTTTAAATGAACACTGGTGAATGATAACCAGCCGAACCTACAACAAGGAACCAAAAAGTCCACGATTACTGACAAAGGTAGACTTGGGAAAGCTAAAAGCACTTCGAGAGAACAAAGATATCTAGATGACTAGACCTGACCAAGTAACACGCGTCGTTATAATGAACAGATCGGACAAAGTTGCGAAGATATAGTCCATATTATCTGACCAGAAGAAATTCAGAAATGCAGACAAAGAAAATGACTGCACGGATGGAGTAGAGGCAAAACTGGCTGACAGTCTAAGAAGGCTCCACACAGGGGGTTGCACAAGTGACCGTGACCTCGAACATCTCCGACCAGTTGACACACATATCCCTGTACTATATGGTTTACCTAAGATCCATAAGGAAGGCCTGCCAGTTCGTCCGACTTTAGACATGCGAAACTCGCCATATCATGCGATATCAAAGTGGCTAGCAAAGAAACTCAAGCCCGTACAGCATCAGCTAGCAAGACACAGCAATCGAGATACGTTTCAATTCATTGACAAAATTAAAGACCTTAATCTTAACGGCACGATGATGATGTTCTCGTTAGATCTTGCATAAATTTTTACAAATATCTCCGTCACCGAGAAAGTTGTGTACATCTGCGATTTTCTATCGGTTATTCAGCAGGTAATAGGGATACCGATGAACAGACTCAAGGAACTTTTACTAAGATGCACATTAAATGTGCAATTCCTTTTTGACAACCAGCTTTATAGAAAAATAGACGGCATTGCTATAAACTCGCACCTTGGACCTCTCTTAGCCTATCCTTTCATCGGCAAGCTGGAGAAATTTGAACTACGGGATCAGATCGACAAGCCTAAGCATTACGTTTGCTAGGTTGATGATATCTGTGCAATTGCCACTGCAGAAACCGACGTAGCTACCCTTTTACATGCCGACAACCAGGCACATCCGTCGATAGCATTCATGTTGGAGACCGAAACGGCCGGTTCGTCCCCTTTCTTAGTTGTCCTTCTAAAGAGGGGACCTGATGGTAGCTGTCCGAAGGAGCGTCTATCGGAAGAAAACCTGGTCTGCGCAATACAAGAAGTTCGCCAGTTTCATTCCCCTCCAACAAATACGAAATGTAGTCCGATGTTTACCACAAACAGCTAGGAACATTTATCCAATAGGATGCATCCAGGAATTGCTTCGCGACAACGAGTATCCTGACAGGTTCACTGCAACGGACATTGCCGACCGACCAACAAAGCCCACCACACTGATGGCCAAAAATTAAACTTTATTCCTCAAAGGCCTCTATTCAAATGAGCACGAGAACACCGCTCCGCACTGCTGGCAAAAGGTGAAATTAGGAGCATAAGCGGCGTCCTTCTTGCGCATACATTTTATTCAGGGCATCGTCTAGACGCCGACGAAGCCTTCCGTGTGAATTACAAGGTCCCCTCGAGCTATCCTAAGCTATTGGGCCAGCGTCTGTTAGCCACAGCAATTAGATTTCGAAAACCGACACTATACGCCCAGAAGAACCTCGTCCAGTCTTCGCGCTTACCGCGCTCAAAGGTTGACTAACCACATGCAACTTTCTGCGTCCTTCTGCTCTCGCCTCGCCTCGCCTGTGTTTTAAACTGACTTTTATCGATTTTCTAATCACTGGCATGTTTGACTCTACCCGTTCCCATACGATTGCACTGGCCTGAAGAGAATTAATCCAAAGCAACGTATGCTCGACAAATCGTCTTCTGAATACGATTAAACTCTGAACGATGTCACAATCAAACTCGACGAACTACGCCATGCAGACTCCCTCGAGACCGTTACTTCGTTGCATTAGATGGTGGAATGAATGTCCGGATTCAGCTGAATTATCAAGATTACCGTATGAGCATGAAATGTTTAGTCTGAAAGTAGGCGGAACACAGGACATGGATATCGGCAAGTTCATTTTCTCGTCTCTATCAAAATTCATTGCTCCATCTACTTATTGCCTATAACATCGAACCAACATAGTAAACCCATGCTAAAGAAGCGGTCCAGGTCTTTAAAATTATGGGCATATGCATCGCACTAGGTCTTTGTGCATACATATCCTGACTGAGTCTGAGTCTTTAAATGGAATGGAGCTACTCAAACCATTTAAACGCCATTTACAGTAGATGCGCTATTTCGTGAAATGTTAACCAAGCCTATTAAACGCGTTTTCAATTAGAGAAGGTTGCCCAAACAGGGCTGTCATGTTAATTTTTGTGTCGTTTCATGCCAAGTTTTTTTAACAACACCAGAAAATTGGTTTTGGAACAGACGTCTTAGTGACCGCCTGCGTAAACTACAGTCCGTAAAATGACTACCTTAGTATTATACATTTTCTAATTGATATTTAATGTCCATATAACTTCAAACTTATTTTATCAAGCACGTGCTCAAAAATATCTTGGTAGCAATTTACGTCTTTTGGAAATTTAAACTTGACGAAACATTAGCTTTTGTTTATGGACAAGTTTCTACTTATGGATTTTTTAGAACCGTGAAATGTCCAGTTATACATCAAGGCATCAGAATGCCTACTAATGTTATTCATGAAGAGGACATGATGACTCAACTTTATTGTAAAAATTTATTTTAGTACTATATAGAAAGGCATGATTTGCCAATCATGGGAAATAAACAGCTTGTAGTTTGGATACCTTGAATTCAGGCGAAACGGCAGGTTATATTAGAAATTATTCAAAAGGCTAAATTTTTTTCAAAATCCGGGTAATGCTTCACCTTTAGGTGTAAGCTTTGATGAAGACGTAATTTTCTCCCAAATAAGTAGACGAAAGTTCTTTTATAAACATGTTTTCTATGCACTATGTTTAAATTCCTACAAGGTATCCAAAATCGAAGGGAAATAGTAATGCTACATAAGTAGTTTATGCAGGCTCTCGATAAAAAGCTCGTTCGAAAGCTGGTATCCCGACGTGACTGGAATATATTGGCATTTTGCCGCATGATAATTAGTATAACAACCTTTACCTAAGTTATATTTTCGAATAAAAAATCATTTGAGAATTTCTGTTAACATTTCATGAAATAGCATATCTACTGCATCCGATATGGACGCTCTAGGATGAGTGGTCGACGCAAGTATATGAGTCACTTTTCTGCCGGTAGCAGGAGGTAGTAGCTTTAACTAATTTGTTGTAAAGCATGATTTACCTCCTCACTACAGGTCAGATTTCACCTAATCGGTTCTCTTAACTTTTTGACTAGTCTCTACTGAATCAGCACCCCATACGTATGAATGGACGATTTGTGGCACCCCCGTAAGCACAATAACCCTTGCGCATCTCCAGTGCGCTGTAAGGTCCGTAGGAGCACCGACTGTAATGAGGATTCCCTCATCGACCAGGATATCAGTTTTAAAACTGATGCATCCATCGAAACAACTGGTACCGCGTACAGAGCTGTCCGATGGATACCGGCTCCCACTAGGCTGATTGCTTTCCTCGGTCGCACCAGCCGCACAGGTAATGAGGACCTGCGCATCCTTGAGGGTAACGGATAACCTATCCTGAACTTGCAGTTTTCAAGTATTTAGACCATTTTTGTACCAAAATTCCTAAAAGCCTCATTGTCTACTAGCATGTTCTATCATGATAAAGAGAGTTGTGTGTCCCGGGTACTTGTGTATTTCGGGAACCCTGAATTCAGGTGAAACTGCAGGTCGTATTCAAAATTATGAATGTATCGGAGTTAAGGCTGATGTCCTGTTCAATGAGGGAATCCTCCTTACATTCAGCATTTCTACAGTCCTTAGAAGTCACGGGATATGTAGATACGGATGCTACGGAAATTGTGCTTACGGGAGTTCCACAAGTAGGCCATTCGCACGCATTGGATTGTGTTACACTAGGCGCTAGTTGAAAAGTTGAAGAAAATTGATTAATTGAAATCTGAAATGCACCCAGGAAGCAAGTCATGATTAAAATGAATTCACGAAAGACGACATCAGTAATCTAAAATAATGCTTTACCATGCGTCACATGTCGGCCTATGGGCGCAGTCGATGCAGACTAGGACATGCATGCATAAAAACCTTGTGAGATGCATATGCCTATGAATTATAATCGTTCAAATTACTTCATTTATACGGGCCCAAATTATTACTTTGGTGTTGTAGACGTTAAGATGATGAAAGAATGAATCTTGAAAGATAGGATAA
>CACRXP010000148.1:764076-775602 GCA_902702965.1 Spirometra erinaceieuropaei
TGCACACATCAATTTTTATATTGTACATATCGTTCTTTTTTTAAACTTTTGCGATTATTTTTCCTTGGAACTCAAGTTTTTTTAACTTAATCCAGACTCTCAATTCGCGCTCTATTGGCTAAACAGACACCCAAAACACATGAAGTCAAAGTGCAGTCAGAATGGATGAGATTGTTTTAGGTCTTTTCCTCTGTTCAAAGGAGACTGACAGTGCCCAAGGGGCGCTATAATAAACCTATTCTATTCTATACAGCTTAGGCATGACTGCGGTCAGGCATTTGAGTTTGACTCCTCTCTGCTGTAGCACTGAGTAGGCCCACATGGGCAGTGAGGAGAATCGCTTCTGGAGCACAGACTGAGATTTTCGCGGAAATATCTGCTTGGAATTAGATGTGGTGACGTTGTCCTGCGCTAATTCGTTCCTTAATTCCTAGCCTTAGTTCGCCCATCTGCGCCCTCCCTGTGCAGAGCTAAACGTGCAAGCCTTTAACGTCCAGTCTCTGTGTTAGTTCGAGTAGGTATTTGTTCCACTCCCCTGAGATGTCTCGGCCTTCTGCAATTCTATTTACCTGATATTTGTCTACGTTTATAGCAGTTTTATATTTCGTCGTCTTGCTACTCGCCCCTTTCATGCGAAGGGGTCGTAAATTTGAAGGGAAGGATGGGTTCACCTAAGCGGGCTTATTTGGACGCTGACGTTTCGAAGAGCTTCGTCGGCTAAAACCATTGAATAAATTATCGCCTTAAAATTACCCACTTTGGCATAGCCAATCAAGTTATTTGCCCTTCCCAGCATGGTTTTTGGTAGATCGCTCTTGTGAAACATGTCATCTGTCGTTTCTCAATCAACTTACCTCTCTTCGTAATGACCATCTATCTGTTGTCGTTATTTATTTTGATCTTAGTAAAGTCTTCTATAAAGTGCCACATAAAAGACTCTTGGTTAAATTAGAAGCTCTGAGAATTCGCAGTCGCCTAATAGACTTTATTAAGTCATACCTATCTAATCGCAAACAAAAGGTTTTAGTGGGATCTTCATTTTTCAATGAGAACCCTATTGAAAGTGGTGTCATGCATGGCACCGTTCAGGTCCTCTTTTGTTCTTGCTTTACATAGATGATATCTCGGTAGCAGTTAAACGTTCTCAATCATTTATTTATGCCGATGATTTTAAATGTGTTAGGGGACGCTCACCGATCGTTCATACGGAACTCACTCGTTCCGTTGTGCCTTATGGACTCTCTCTCGAGCCCAACCAGCAGCCGCACAGCGGCGCATGATATATAGGCAGAATGATATTACCGACAAAGACAAGGGAGACTGGAATGGCCATTTCTGGCTTATTAGCCGTCGTCAGCCAGCCATACCCAAGCCCGAAGTGTGCAACACCCGAGCCTCGAACTCGCGACCTGTTGGTTTAGAAGTCAACGAGCCTACTCACCGGGCCACGAGTCTCCCTTTTCTTTGTCGGTAATATCATTCTGCCTATATATCATGCGCCGCTGTTCGGCTGCTGGTGGGGCTCGAGAGAGAGTCCATAAGGCACAACGGAACGAGTGAGTTCCGTATGAACGATCGGTGAGCGTCCCCTAACACTGTATATTCCCGATCGAAAACCGACAAGGCAACGGGCTCGTGGCCCGGTGAGTAGAGGCGTTGACTTCTAAACCAACAGGTCGCGAGTTCAAGGCTCGGGTGTTCCACACTTCGGGCTTGGGTATGGCTGGCTGACGACGGCTAATAAGCCAGAAATGGCCATTCCAGTCTCCCTTGTCTTTGTCGGTAATATCATTCTGCCTAGATTTTAAATGTGTTTATTCTTCCAATAAATCTATGACCCTACATTGCCTAGAGCAAATCCATGCCAACTTCCTTGCTCTCTCAGCTTGGAGCTCAAAATGGCTAACGGAATTCTCTCCGTCTAAATGTCGCTATATGTGTTTTGGACCTGATAGGCTACCCCAACCAGTGGTCTTTCAAGGCATACCTATGACTTAATGTACCACCATCAAGGATTAAGGTTTAAGCTTCACGAATAATCTTGATCCCTCGCCACACGCTGACAGAATTACAGCCAAAGCTGCCAAGATTTGTGGATTTATTTCTTACAATTTCTATTTTTCTAAAGGTAATTTAAGACTCCATCGTATGTCTGTACTTCCCATTCTCGAGTATTGTTGCCCATTCTTTAGTATGATGAATGAGGCTAGTCTTTCAAAATTGAAAATATCCAAAGACGTTTTTCTAAAAAAACTTTTACATACGGAATATCAGAATATCTCCTACTCGGATGGATGTCAGCTAATTAGCCTAAAATTATTATGGGTTCGAAGACTTGAAGCAGGCTTCTGTCTCGTCTTTCGCATTAATAATAGTTCAAGTCTTCCTCGGATTTCAGCACTTACCCCTAGTAGTCGCCCATACAATCTACGCAACTCGTCTTTGATTATACCTCCTCCAGCGTCCTCCACCTCTAAGCGCTCTCTTTTTTCGCTTCCAGATATACTTTTATCTGGAATTACCTTCCAATAAATCTAAGATCTTCAAATAATCTACATACCTTTAAGAGAAGTTTACGCCTTTATATGAATACTGGCTCAATCAAACTTTTATTTTCCTCATCCTTCCCGGACAACTTTCTCTATGACATTGAGAAAGGGCCACCGGACATTTAGGGCGCCACCATTAAATCTGCCCACATTTCCTTCTTTTCGTGAGTCGTATCGCTTCTTAGGATCTCTCATCAGAAATGTTAACTTTTCAATTTTCTAGTTCATACATTGTGCCCTCGCCGAATGCGCTCTATCGATGCTCTTGGCGGAACCTTCTGCATTTGCCATACACTAGTACTCTGGTCGCATCTCCCTTGCCCCCTCCTCGGCTTGATTCGGCTGAATGTAACCGATCGCATCTGGGTTGCTATCGCCTCGAGACTGGTTTTCTATTAAATATTTTCATTATTCGCCACTTTGACCATAACGGCCTCATCCGACATATGAATTCTGCCTTTATAATATTCCGTTGTTTCGCGCATTGGTTCGGCAGTCTCGGTGCGATGGACTTGTAAGTGACAAATCAAAACGACGCATTAGGTGAAGGTGCGATTACAAGCCGGAAAGACTGGGATCGAATCCGCGTTGCTCGTGGTGGAAGTGGTGATGATGGGTGGCAGGCCATCGGGAGTGTTCTTATTGGCGGTGGGATGGAAGTAGCGGTAGTTGTCGTCAAGGGCATGGAGCAGTGATGATGGGCATGGTAGATGGCTTTGGCGGCTGTACGGCATAATATCCTTTGACAACATGGACTCGTTCGAAGGGACTGGCTATTGGGTCTGTAAGCTCTCAGCACCTGAAGATTGCGAGTGGCTTTCCTGGCTGTGGTGGAAGTGGTGGTGGTGGTGGTGGTGGTGGTGGTGGTGGTGGTGGTGGTGTCTGTAGCACCGATGGTGGGGAGGTTTGCAGATCTGCGGGGTTGCTTTGGTGTGCAGACATCACAGTGAATTCCGCTGTCGTCGGCGTGCATGGGTCTGGGTAGGCCAATGCGTCGAATGAATATTAGTGGGTAGTGGAGGCAGCTGAGACGGGTCCTGCGGTATATTCTGTTGTTTCGGCCACTGATTCGGCAGTCTCGGTGCGATGGACTAGTAAGTGACAAATCAGAACGACGCATTAGGTGAAGGTGCGATTACAAGCCGGAAAGACTGGGATCGAATCCGCGTTGCTCGTGGTGGAAGTGGTGATGATGGGTGGCAGGCCATCGGGAGTGTTCTTATTGGCGGTGGGATGGAAGTAGCGGTAGTTGTCGTCAAGGGCATGGAGCAGTGATGATGGGCATGGTAGATGGCTTTGGCGGCTGTACGGCATAATATCCTTTGACAACATGGACTCGTTCGAAGGGACTGGCTATTGGGTCTGTAAGCTCTCAGCACCTGAAACTTTCGAGTCGCTTTCCTGGCTTTGGCGGCTCTGATCCGGTTGACTGCTTGGATTGCTGTCTCTGTTTTCGCTGTTAGTCTCCAGATCGACCGATTGTGGTAGAGGTCCGTTCAGGTCGGTGGATTGATTTGTCGGCAGAACGCATTTGTCGCATTTGTCTTAATGCTCATTCCCCTTCCATTTGGACTCGCATTTCCACGACATCACCACGTGGCAGCCAGACTTAGAGTAGTGGAGAGGGTGGAAGGGGAGAACGTATTAGGATTAACGGCCGTGAAGAGGTGTAAGCCGAAGAGGAGCAATCGGAATCTGAGTTTACCAATCTTTCAGTCAACTGTTACATACGTCTGACTAGCACTCATGTATCAGCCTGAAATGTCAGGCGTGTATCCGAGGGAATTTACGACAAAACAAAGCAGTTCAGACCTCGTCATCACCCACATTCGCACCAGCCCCTACACCACAAACAATATCGACCCACACCACCCACCACCGACACTGAATAGGCACCTCTCACATAAGTGAGTAGAGTAGTCTTTTCCGCAACCCGGTGCTTGATCAGGTCGGATGCGGCAAACGTATACGAATCCTCGTAGCTAAGTCAGCCACTCTGCCCACCTCCATCGTCAGCTGGCTGATCTGGAGGAGGATTTTTGTGGTGCGCTGGATAGGTAAGTGATGGCTACACCGACTTTGGGGACTCCCCTTACGGCATCCCAAGCGCCTTCCTCAAATGTGGCGCGGTCCAATCCATCACGACGGGCTAAGAGCTGCGGCTTAGCAGATGGGCACCTGACGATATAACTTATATCTCGCGGCCATTTCTGCATGTTCGGATTGACTGACTGGCGGATCAAGAGTCAGGTCATAAGTATCCCTTCTCAAGTGGCTTCTGTAGGGTTCCAACGCATGTGGGTACTCCGTTCCCATGGCAATCGGAGCACATTCCTCGTTATAAACAATTTGACGTGGCTTTGTACGATCACGATATGATTTGGAATGCTACCAGCTGACGGGATAAGTCAGTCCTCCCAGGCCGTATAGTCGGGCTGCAGTGACTCCTTCCTGTTGTGACCTCTACGTTATTCCCACGCAGGTGTGATATGTCTGCTGCTTTTTTTGAAGACCTGGTCCCTCGTGCACGGGTTAGGCGTGTGTGGGACATGTTTCGATGTCGAGGATGGATTGATTTGTTGATTCTAGAATGAGGTCGGCAGAACGTATTTGTAGCGTGCGTCTCAATGGTCATTCCCCATCCAAATGGACTCGCATTTCCAAGGCATCACCTGGCCACAACAACAGCCTACAGTGCGTATACGGGCTAGGCGTTTGTCGGACATGTTTCGATGTCTCATCCCGAAGTAGTCTTGCAGTGGGGCAGATGCCGCTCAAGTCTGCCGTCAATTTGAACTACTTCAGGCACAAGGCTCTGTCCTTGCGTCCAGCACGATAGTCCTACTTTCTCCATGATGTTCTGGCCAATTTGATCGTTTGGAGTCGACTAACGTAAATATCTGAAGGAGAGGTCCGTCTGCATTCTACAAGTTCGTGTCCTATTAGAACTGTTTTCTGCAAGAATGACTGTAAATAATGCTCTTAGTATGAAAGACCTTACTCATCCTACCGGACTGAGTGGGATTCCATTGGAAGAAATAACAACGGTATTGTGAAGGACCCTACTTAACTGACGGCAGACTGCGGATCACGTCATATGTTCTTTTATCTTGGCATCCATTCGAAGGCCCTTGCAGACTTCACCCTGTCAATAACAATCATTTGCCATGACCTCAAATCATCACTCAAACTCCTTTACTTTTTGAAATTTGCTTCTTGTTTATGTTTGATTTCCGCGCTCAATTGTGCTGTCGCACGAAATTGTACGACGAGTCTTTCAGGAGAAATCCAAACAATTGCTGTCTTTTCCTAAATTTCGTCAACTTATTGTCTAGTTTACTGCCCTACCCGTAAAACTCCCCTTATCACCAATCACGTATGTCACGATCCACTGTCTACCGATGGCTAATTGTGGTGCTTCTCCATACCATTGCCGAGGAAATTTGTCATTCGTTTTAATAGCGGTCTTACAGCCCGCCTGACTTAGGTATGATGTGAACAAGGAAACCTTGCTCAGGAAAACCTATACTAACTACTCTCTGAATAAGACCACCCTGAATTCCAGACAAATTCGAATCCTAGAGCTTGTTTTCCGTAATAAATTGGCGTGATTTAAGTTTAATCGCCTTCCAGAAGTCTGGAACCACGACTTACAATGTCTCTAAAGTTGCCATCGCACTGTCCACTCACCGTTACCACACCTGGGCGTTGCTCCTTTGGATGATGACCAAAACTTCCCTGATCTCCTAATCTCATTGTGCTTCCGTCGTAGTACAGCGCCGAGATTGTGTCCAGATGACTGGATACCATTTTAGGCTCGCTGGCTATTAAAAAAGTAGGCCCGTTCGACGTCACGGATTGAATTGTCTGTTTCCTCGTCACAACCCAGCTAGACTTCGTTCGAAAAGCAGCTAGGGGTGAACGCGCAGATCAGAGTCAATCATGCTGACAGGAGGCAAGGGAGGTTGGAGTGGCGATTTTTGGCCTATTAACTGTCTTCAGCGTATGAATTCATTTGTATAGCAACCATGAGTACATGCTGAAAGGATTGTCGACAAACACAAGGGAAACTGAAATGAGGGTTTCTGGCTTGTCTTCCGTCATCAGCTAATAACTATCAACCTCAGGCCCGAGAAAAGTGACGGAGATAATGGGGAAATCGGCGAATGTGTGCTATTACAGAGAATCACGAAAAATGAAGTCCTCTCTAGTAGCAGGTTGTTAAAGAAAGTGTGAGTCCTCCTTGATAATTCTCAGAAGTTTCGAGCGGTTCCTCATTGGTGGGGCTTGTCGACTAGACAAATTCAACTCCGGCAAGGTGTGACTGAAAAATAACCCGCAGATGTTTATCACGTCTGAATACAACTGATTCAGACGTATAAAACTGACCCATAACCCATCGACATCAAATGACAGCGAAACCGGAACATCCGTTGTCGCAAGTCGAAACCGGTGGTTATGCGTATTTCTGGCATATTCAAACAACAGTGCAGAGTAGCGCAGGTGTACGAGAAAGTGCGAAGAGTAAAATCGAAGATGTACATTCACGCTGACTAGGGAATCTGACTTCATTCGTAAGCACGCCCACCGAGACCTCAGTAAGATAGACGGACCTACGGTGCGAAGTCTGTTTCTTAATATGGAAACAATTGTGATTATATAATTAGAAGACCAAGTTCTGAGAAGAAGTTCATTTAATTAGTAAATTACTTACAAAAATACTACTTAATTCTACATGGGAGGGAGTCATCATATCCGATGGGGAAAATCTGGTAGGCCGGCCATTTCCTCTAGCTGCTTAGACAAAACAATCTGCGTAGACTGGTAATCAGTCGCCTCCAGCGTCGAGGTTTTATTCTCTGTAGATAAGAAAAACGTAAGGAACCTTCAGATGAATTCAAAGGCGCAAATACCACAAATGTCTTAACAAGGAGAGCACATACCTTGGCCGGTTTGGCAGGAGAATCTGGGCTTTTGTCTTGAAAAGTAAAAAAACTCCCATTAAGACTACGCCGAATGATGGATTGCAGACACGTGGTCTTTCATCATTACTCGAGTTCGGGTCAGATACTCATAATCTCTTTAACATAGTAGACAATGTGACCTAAAACGAATTTTGTCAAACAGACTGTAAATATTGAAAAACTGCCTTTCAAACATACCCATGGACGTCGGTTGCACGCACACAACTTCGTCGCCGCTGTCCAACACTGGAGTTGTCTGAGTCCACCTCATTACAGTTTCCTCTGGAACTCCTGTCTGGAGGAGCCGTGTCAGTGGGTTCCGGGGTGAATCACCACCCCCTCTGAACGGAAGACCAGAACCGCGACTTTCACTGATGTGGCTGCTAAGTAAGCCGACTTCATCGGCAGGCGAGAGAAGCGAAATGAATAGGGGTGGTGGCGGCGATGATGGCGGCGTCGGCGTCGTCGTCGTCGGCGGTGGTGGCGGCGGCGGCGGCGGCGGTCCCGTCAACGTCTTCAACGGCACCAGCAGCGTGGAGGGTGATGAGAATGATGATGGTGGAGACGAGGTAGACGTTGTCAACAGTTCTGGTAATGAGGAGGGTTGGGTTGATAACGGCAATGGACTCAACCCCTTCAACACCTCTGGGATTTGAGACGGTGGAGGGGAAAGTTGTGGGGAAGGGGTCAGCGTCGACAAGGGTTCGGGCGGTGGTGTCAATGGAGTTGAGGGTTTCGGCGAAGACGGCGAGGGCGACGGCCAGGCAATCAGTGCATTTAGGAGCTGAGACGGAGTCGGAGAGGGGGCAGGGGACGGCGTCGGAGACGGAGACGGAGGCGTGTACTCCTCTGCAGTCGCTACTGTCTCCACCCGCTTCAGGGTCAACCATCCTGGTGGCGGTGGTGGTGGAAGTGGTGGTGGGTGTGCCAGTGCGGACAACGGATTGGGTGGCGTTGGGTGTGTCGGGGTGGCCGAGTGTCGCGGCCGTGGGCGAGGCCGTTGTGGTGGCGTCGATGGTCTGCACGACTGCAAGTCCATCAGACAGGGAAACGTTGGCGGTAGCGTTGGTGACGGCGAAATCGGCGCCGTGAACGGATGAGGTGGTGGAGAATGTGGGAGTGGCGACTTCCTTGATCGCATTGGTGCCAACAACGACAGCGGCGGTGTTGGTGGCTGCGGCTGTGAAGGAGGTGACAGCGGCGACATGGCTGCTGGTTGGGATTGCCCCAGAGCCAACCTGCGAGATCGCGGATGTGGAGTCGGACGGGGATTCGATGCACTAAATGCTATCGTTGGGGGTCCCGGGTCCCTGTGTTGCGAATCAAGTTTGGGGGTTGAGGATGAGGACGATATTGATGAAATAGAGCGGTGTGAACCGGCCGCTGATACACTATCCACTTCACCTTCCGACTCCTTATGATGCGCGGAATTTGATGGTTGCGTTATGGGAGTTGAATTAGCTTCCAGAGTGCGAAGGTCTTCTTCACTTGTGAGGCTCAAGCGACTGACATATTCCAAACTTGTTGCTTGGGAGATTTTCTCACCTAGTCTAGAGGGGGCTGATCTCCATCGGACAGCTGTGTGCTCGGTGCCAGTTGTCCATATGGAGGTATCTGAGTTGAAAGTTATGTCCTGTTCAGTGGGAGAATCGTCTTTATTTTCCGCATTTACATTATCCTTACTCTCCGAATTTCTACCGTCCTTAAAAGTCATGGGTGTTGTAGATGACGATGCTACACTAAGTGTGCTGACGGGTGTTGCGCAGTTGGGAAATTTGTACGTATTGAATCTTGATACACTAGGAACTAGAAGACAAGGTAAAGAAAATGGATTACCTGAAATCTGATCTACTGATAGGTAGAAAGTCATGAGTTAAAATGGATTCATGAAAGCCGACACCAACAACCTAAAATAATGCTTCTTTACGCCCAAGGTCATCCCTTATCCTCGGTCGAGCGTATTGGATAAGTGATGCTTAGCTGGCTTAAATAAATCAAGTCGGTTAAAAGGATCGATCAATGCAAGATAGAACATGCATGCATAAAGACCTTGTGCGATGCATATACCTTATTCATAATTACTCGCATTACTTCAATCATAGGGACTCACATTACTACTTAGGTGTTGTAGACGAGGAGATGAAAAAAAGAATGAATCTTGAAAGATACAAGAAATGGACTTACTGCTATCCGAATACGAGGTATTGTCCCTATTCTGACTGAACATGCCCTGTTCATAGGGCAATATTGAAGATCCAGCTGCATGTGGATCCTGGTTCCACCACTGAATGTAACGGCACAATAGTTTGGACGGGCTCAGCATATCGTAAAATGTCGAGTTGCTTTGTGACGCAGTTCAAGGTTTAAATTGTATTGATTGGTTTCGTGCGACCTTGAGCCCGACCAACCACGCGGATGCCCACTGAAGGTTTTTGCGTCAGGTGGTGGTCACGTGTTACGGAATAGAAGTAGTGTGAACCGTAGAGGAGGGGATTCAGTTGATGAGGACAGGTCTGGTATTTTGCGGTTTTTACTTCATGCAGAAACGATGAGAAATGCCTGAGGTAAAGTTCCTTGCTTGTGGCGTTCACCGGTTTAGAGAGCGCATTTAGTCCTTTTAATATTGTAAACGTATTTTTCTGGAATTCGGTTTTATTAGACGTATCCGTATTCTTTCTCCTCAACCATGACTAACTGAATAGCTTTAAATTTCTGTGAGTACTTTCAGTAGCAGTATTAGTAGTAGCGCCAGTAGTGGACGTAGTCTGAAAATGTGTCCAATGTTTGGAAATATATGCAGTGTCGAATGATTAGAAATATGAAAAGCAAATGTAACAGCTCAGTGTTGAATGTGCGCTGTGGTTAATCCCAGTCTCCACACAATTTAGAGCAATCAGCACCTTTATACTAACGTTTACTGGTCAACGGTATAGAGAGATGGACCCCACTTAACTGCCAGTAGACTGTGGGCTGCAGGACCAAAACTCGTCTACAACTCCACCAAAGTCTTCTACCCTACTCGAAAACACATTTCGGAGTTTCGGTTAACATTTCATGATACAGGCCTCCTACCGTATTTGATTCTATTCATTAGCATCAAGCCTGTTAATGTGTTTTCTACCAGGCCGCAAAACCTGCTACGAATGCACAAACATATGGCCAGTTTTTTCAGTGAGAGAGAGGAAACAATCCTGTTGCAACTAGAGTTTAGAAGCTGCTCTTTTCGGTTGCCAAGTACTCGTGTGTATTTTGAAATCGCTTCGACCCGATGGAGTTCTTACATCCACGACGGCCTCTGCGTCAGCTTGCACATTGAATGTGACTTTTAGGCCCCCTCGTCTGTCAAAAACGGGGTCAGCGGGAGGCGGGAGGGGTGTAGCATCCACAGCAGCAGCCACATTTGCGTCATTCCCTTAAGTGGGTTTGACCCGCCATCCACAGTAATGCTCCTGAATGACTCATAAGTCTTGTGCTCAAAACGCGCCAGTCACCGCCCCCACCCCCCCCCCCCCTGCACACACGCACGCACGCACATGGATGCTCGCACATTCTGTGGCCTTGTATCGCTCTGCAGGTGTCGCGAGCGCGCGCATCTGACCTCTGAGTCTTTTGCTGCTTAACTTGGCTCAACTGCACCAATTCCTCAACTGCTTAATTATGCTGAGAGATGTTTGCTGCCTTTGATTTCGGTTGCTTTCGTCCCGCCAAGCTGCAATCTTCGGGCGGCAATAGTATAGAGAAGGACCCCACTGAACTGTCAGTAGACTGTGGATCGTGTCATATGGGGTTTTATCTTGGCGTACATTTGCAGGTTGTTGGAGAAATTGCGCTGCCAACAAAGATTACTTCCCACGACCTCACACCTTAACTTAAAATCCGTTATTTTGTGAAATTTACTTGTTGTTTATTGTTTAATTACTACTCTCATTTCCGTTGTCATAAAATAGCGTAGGACACGACTTTCGACATAAATCCAGACCATTTCTGTCTTTTCTTTCATTTGGTTAGCTTAC
>CACRXP010000148.1:775756-786717 GCA_902702965.1 Spirometra erinaceieuropaei
AACGCCCTTTACCATAGATCACCTATAACACGATCCGCAGTCTACTGACAGTTAATTGGGGTCCTTCTCTAGACCGTTGCCCGGCGGGCAATTAACACGGCAGTTTTTAGCGATTTTACCCGTTTTAAGCCACAAAACAGACAATCTGGCAGGGGTAGCGGCGTTAGCGGAGCAACAGGTCGTCAGATATCGAGTGATGCGACGTACCTCGGAAAGAAGGTACCCATAGATGATAGTTCGGCCGTCGCAGGTGGCGACACCGGCTGCGCGTCGACGACTCGCGGCAGACTTTCCCAGCGCCTATCGCGTTTTCCACTTTCTTATTCACTCTGCCCCGATGGAAAAGACAATCTCAAGAAGACCCAGGGGTGGACGCGGGCACTGCCCGTCTAGGTGTACCACTCTCCACCTGGCCCCCACCAGATGTACGAGGCTTCTATAAGGACGAGTCGGAGCTCATATAGGTGTAAATGCTGTGAAGGCGGCATCTAGAAGGAGGCACTGTCACCTGACTCTCTCTTTTCTCCCGTCATTCCTCTATACTCGCCATGCGGACCGATCTCTTCCGTCTGCTGGTAAACTCCCAAATCACGACTTTTAAGACGTATAGGGAGCGGTTGATTGAAGCTTCTTCAGCTGGGGCACAAAATGAACTAAGCGGGATTCACAGAACTGGCAACTGAGTAGTCGCGGATCATGCAGGTGTGTCCGGACGTCAATCCGATAGATTAGTTTCCTTCGAAACGCATGCAAATCAAAACGATACTACGACACTACGGATGTTTTCCGCCATCCAATATGGCTTTACCCGCCATTCCAAGCCTTAAGGATTGTGAGCAACCGCTATCTCATTTTGCAGCAAACCATGGCCCTCGCAGTCCAGTGTGCGCTAGAAGTTCTATGTCACCTCGTTCCCTACCGGTAGATGCGCCTTCGTTTCGCCCTGGGTATACAGGTGTTGATGATTGCCAGCAAGTCATCCTCTTCATCTTTCTGGCCCGTAGTGGTGCTGTTATTGGTTAAAATCCAGGTGACGTGTTTATTGTGGACCAGGGCGTGTGGAGTAGAGCTCCGAGGTGCGGGTCCGACCGTGCCAGCCATCCGCGCCCTCCCTTAACGCCCGGTCTTTTTGACTATGTCTTGACACGGGGCCCAGGTGGGGAGAGGAGAGTGCGGTAGGTGCGGCGCAAGTCCACTCCTTCTAGCCGCTGTGCCTGATTAACCTTGTTGTGAAGCGCAAGATGAACACCCTTGAACACGACGGCCGAACTGTCACCGGCCCTTTTGTCCAGCGCAGTACTGTGATCCTAAACCGACATGCTGGACGAAGACGCGTCCATCCTTCAATTCATGTACTGCAGGAAACCGTCCCACTACCTATCTGCCTCACGCAATATCTGCCTGGCGAGTCACAGATTCATTAGAACATGAAACTCTGATGTTTCTTGAGGACGAATTAGGCTTCGTCAGGCACCAACGTGTACTTGAGGAAAAGAGCGGTTGAGGTAGGCTGGTGGCGGATAGGCGAAGAGGAAAACCATGTCGTAATTCAAATGCTCTGTGTAAAATTGGCCTTAATGTCAGATTATCTTTAAAACTTCGCCTTCTGTTAAATGCGGAATGTTGACTGCTTGCCATGGCACCTTTCGCACCCGGCGTTGTTCTCATGCTTGTTTACTGCACACCGCCTTCCAGACCAACTTCCCTGGAGCGGCTCTCGTCCCTGGTCGCATCCCACCTCCAGAGCGACCTCGCCCTGAACCTCCAACAGTCGTCTTTGTCAGCACCAACCGTCGCCTCCACCACCGCCGCCGCCGCACAAATCCAGCGCATGCCGAAGCTTACGCAGTGGACACTCAGTCGGAAGAACTGGTTGGGCCAGCTGCTGGAACTGGAGATGCGTGCTGATGAAGCCACTTGGATTAACTACGCCGCCTACGAGGAGGAGATCAAGCAGGGCCTGGTGACCCAGGTGCTAGATGAGCTGCTGGAGAATGCTGTGTGCACGGTCTTTGAGGCTGCGAAGGACCTTGTGGACGCCAGTAACGGCAACCAGTCCTTCTCGCCTGGTCTTTTGACGCTTAACTTGGCTCAACTGCAGCAACTCCTTAACTGCTTAATTATGCTGAGAGATGTTTGCTGCCTTTGATTTTGGTTGCTTTCGCCCCGCCAAGCCGCAATCTTCGGGCGGCAACAGTATAGAGAACGAGCCCACTGAACTGTCAGTAGACCGTGGATCGTGTCATATGGGGTCTTATCTTTGCACACATTTGCAGGCTGTTGCAGAAATTACTCTGCCAACAACGATTACTTCCCATGACCTCACACCTTAACTCAAAATTCGTCATTTTGTGAAATTTACTTTTTGTTTCTTGTCATATTACTACTCTCATTTCCGCTGTCGTACAATAGCATAGGATAATACTTTCAGCATAAATTCAGGCAATTTTTGTATTTTCTTTCATTTTGTCGGCTTACTGTCTAGCGTGCTGCCCCACGCATAAAACTCCCTTTACCATAAATCACGTATGGCACGATCCACAGTCAACCGACGGTTAAGTGGGGTCCTGCTCTATACCGCTGCCGTTTATTGCACTAGTCCTTCGGCGAAACAAACAACAGTATTTTCTTCTTAACTATGACGATGGTGATTGACGTTTGCCTGCCAGGAATTGGTCTACCTGCATGAAAATTGGCTTTTGGAACCTCAGGGCGTAAAGCCAAGTCTACCAGCAAGGGGCGGTTGTCTTCTTCGGGTGTAAACGATGCTCTTAGACGGATCAGCAGCCGACAGGTGGTACATCAGTACCCCAGCAATCATTTGCCTTCGTATTATCGCTACAGCTGAATGGTAGTAGAACGATTTGGGGGCAGAGTAAGCGGCTAATAATATCCCAACAACCGCCTCCGCTCGCGTTGAAAGTGGCCTCGAAGGACGTACTTTACGACTGATAAAATTACTTTGATGCGGATCAGTCGGCGGAATCGTTTTATTTGTAAGCATTTGAGAACCCTCACAGGTACCCATTGAGAGAGACTGTAGAGGAGGTTCCCCTGTGGCGGTTCGCGTCTCCTCACCCTCCGCCTTTGTCACGCTGCCGTCCTGTCCGCCTCACACTCCGTGTCGAGATGCTGCTGGGACGCGCGAGTGCTCGAAGCCAATCACCGCTGTCCCCACTCTGATTGGCTGGCGACGTGGAGACAACGAAGGGCGCACACACGCGTTAACACAACACCTCGAGGGCGGACGCAGACAACAGCTTGCTTGGAGCGCGCATGCGGCGACTGCCCACACAGCCTTTGTGTACACGCTTTCCAAGCAGTAAAGTTTGTCCAACTCAAACCGTCTTCCCTGACTTTTGATTGGGAATCTTTATCTTGTCGACCACACGACCTTCGACACCCCTGAAAATGCTAATCGGATGCTGACGCAAGGTTTTTTTGCAACTTCATGTATGTAAAGTAACCGTGAAGACATTAACTTTCACGTGGTCATTAATGTGCAGTCGGTAGGTGTTCTTTCATGGCATCACATACTGGCCGGCCATATGCAGGAGAAGACGTCATTAATTTCCGTTCCCCTTCAAATGGGCGTGGTTTGGCGGGAACATGAGGTTTCGTTTGTTGTAAGTGGCTGCGATCATCACCGTCCCCCAGGGTACGAAGGCGAGTTAGGTAGAGCTTCGTTAATACTTGTACTTTTTGTTGCTATAATTATGTTTGATTTGCCCGGTCTCGATGATGGGATTATTTTCACCCAGACACACGTGATGATCTGTCGTATCGAATGTGGTAATCTTGATCATTCCTATAGACGAAGAACGTGTACCAACAGTGTAATAATCTATGTTCCGCAAATATTCCCATGTTACACTTGAAAAGTCAGGTTGGCAAATACGTATTTTCGGTAATTCTTCGTCCGGTCAATACAGTTGCATGAAGGAGTGAAAATGCACAAAATCCACGGTGTTTATTGGTGTCTCAAGGGCTATTAAGTCATTAACAGTCATCATCACCTACGTGTCACGATTCAGTGCGTTGAACTACCCTTTCAGTACCTCTAAATGACAAGAAAGAGTCAACAAATTCGATGGCTCTCGATCTTTGAACAAACTGACTACGATGCCCCGGCTATGAAGACTTGAACACTTGCCCCAAGATAACAAGAATGCCACATTTTTCGTCGCCAAATCATCCGAACCTTCGGCTGCAACAACGACGTCTTCCAGAGAATCCATGTGGATTACGGATACGTGTTCGAACAATCTGGATGATTTTTGCAACACGTAAATTACAGTAGAATTTCAAGGATTTCAGGGCTATCGCTTCCCTACATTTTGTGACCTCGCATGGACCCCGGTTGCTATGAATTTGAGTGAACTCTGAAAAAATTGGTGAAGTTTGGTACCCCGACGTCCACAATCTGATGAGCAGTGCAGAAATGGTCACCCCAGACTCCCTTGTCTGCGGCGGTAACACACCACGGCAGGCGATATTTGTCTCCACTCCCCTATCAAATCTGCCGTTTCGTCCTTTGTTACCAAAGTAGCCGAGGTAGTTTTAATTAATCACTTAAACGACGTTGTCTGTAAGCCAAAAATCACATCGTTGCAGCATTATCGGCTTCGGTTCTGGTTGGAATTAAGAAAAGGGTCAAGTTTTATGCCTGTGATTGGGTTCAAGGCTAGGACTTCGTCACCGCACCGATGCTGTAGGACTAACCTAGTGAATCCCAACTCAATATTTCGTTGTGCATCTAGTCTTGTATTTGAAGTTTCCTCTCGAAAATTAACCTTTCCTGCGCTACCGCCGCAGTATAAGTAGCAAAATATGTTCACAATTTTTGCGGCTCTTCGACATGCATGGTAATGAACGCAGGTAGCACACGGCCTTCTGGTTTACCTAGGAGCTCATAATTGGTCCCTTTCCAACGCGACTCACTTTTCATTCAGAAATTGATGCTCTACATTTGTCACCTCTCCTTCTCGATCTCTCTTTCCAGGAGACCGCATTTGGTGTTCTTACGGTTAGCCACAAGGAACGTTCTCCTGTTCGATGCAGAATTCAGATGTATGTCACCTGTTATTACTAAAAGCCGAGGCTCCTTGTCTCTTTTCCCCTCTTTTCACAAGTGATACGTGGCGTGTAATTTTCTCCTTCTTGTCTACAACGGCACAATACGGACCATCCCCGTCTGGTTCAGGAGGTCTACTCTAGGCTCCTATTCCACCCGATCACCCATACCTCTCTGCTAACGGAAGATATACACACAGTGAGAAAAGTCTCCGCCTCATTTTCTTGTTTTGGGCAACAGCGATGGATGAAACAAATGGGTGGCAGCGTTTTACCTACCCATAGTCTATGTCAATTCAGCTTCTTCCAAACATCACGCCTTGCCCTCCTCCAACTCCATCAAAACACCCAAATTTACCCAAGTGGAAAATGCTTTCAAGGTCAAGCCGATATCAAAGTTCTTCAATTTCCATGAAGGACATATTATTCATGCCCTCCATCCCCTCCCCCCCCCCCAGTAACTACCAAACTGCACACATCAATTTTTATATTGTACATATCGTTCTTTTTTTAAACTTTTACGATAATTTTTCCTTGGAACTCAAGTTTTTTTTAACTTAATCCAGACTCTCAATTCGCGCTCTATTGGCTAAACAGACACCCAAAACAAATGAAGTCAAAGTGCAGTCAGAATGGATGAGATTGTTTTAGGATTTTTCCTCTGTTCAAAGGGGACTGCCAGTGCCCAAGGGGCGCTATAATAAACCTATTCTATTCTATACAGCTTAGGCATGACTGCGGTCAGGCATTTGAGTTTGACTCCTCTCTGCTGTAGCACTGGGTAGGCCCACATGGGCAGTGAGGAGATGGACGACAGAGAATCGCTTCTGGAGCACAGACTGAGATTTACGCGGAAATATCTGCTTGGAATTAGATGTAGTGACGTTGTCCTGCGCTAATTCGTTCCCTCATTCCTAGCCTTAGTTCGCCCATCTGCGCCCTCCCTGTGCAGAGCTAAACGTGCAAGCCTTTAACGTCCAGTCTCTGTGTTAGTTCGAGTAGGTATTTGTTCCACTCCCCTGAGATGTCTCGGCCTTCTGCAATTCTATGTACCTTATATTTGTCCACGTTCATAGCAGATTTATATTTCGTCGTCTTGCTACTCGCCCCTTTCATGCGAAGGGGTCGTAAATTTGAAGGGAAGCTGACGTTTCGAGGGGCTTTGTCGGCTAAAACCATTGAATAAATTAGCGCCTTAAAATTACCCACTTTGGCATAGCCAATCAAGTTATTTGCCCTTCCCAGCATGGTTTTTGGCAGATCGCTCTTGTGAAACATGTCATCCGTCGTTTCTCAATCAACTTACTTCTCTTCGTTAAGACCAACTATCTGTTGTCGTTATTTATTTTGATCTTAGTAAAGTCTTCGATAAAGTGCCACATAAAAGACTCTTGGTTAAATTAGAAGCTCTGAGAATTCGCAGTCGCCTAATAAACTTTATCAAGTCATACCTATCTAATCGCAAACAAAAGGTTTTAGTGGGATCTTCATTTTCCAATGAGAGCCCTATTGTAAGTGGTGTCATACAAGGCACCGTTTTAGGTCCTCTTTCGTTCTTGCTTTACATAGATGATATCTCGGTAGCAGTTAAACGTTCTCAATCATTTATTCATGCCGATGATCTCAAATGTGTGTATTCTTCCAATAAATCTACGAGCCTTCATTGCCTAGAGCAAATCCATGCCAACTTCCTTGCTCTCTCAGCTTGGTGCTCAAAATGGCTAACGGAATTCTCTCCGTCTAAATGTCGCTATATGTGTTTTGGACCTGATAGGCTACCCCAACCAGTGGTCTGTCAAGGCACACCTATGACTGAATGTACCACCATCAAGGATTAAGGCTTAAGCTACACTTATAATCTTGATCCCTCGCCACACGCTGACAGAATTACAGCCAAGGCCGCCAAGATTTGTGGATTTATTTCTTACAATTTCTATTTTTCTGAAGGTAATTTAAGACTCCATCGTATGTTTGTACTTCCCATTCTCGAGTATTGTTGCCCATTCTTTAGTTTGATGAATGAGGCTAGTCGTTCAAAATTGAAAATGTCCAAAGACGTTTTTCTAAAAAAAACTTTTACATAGGGAATATCCGAATATCTCCTACTCGGATGGATGCCAGCTAATTAGCCTAAAATTATGATGGGTTCGAAGACTAGAAGCAGGCTTCTGTCTCCTCTTTCTCATTAATCATAGTTCGAATTTTCCTCGGATTTCAGCACTCACCGGTAGTAGTCGCCCATACAATCTACGCAACTCATCCTTGATTATACGTCCTCCAGCTTCCTCCACCTCTAAGCGCTCTCTTTTTTCGCTTCCAGATATTTTTTTCTCTGGAATTACCTTGCATTAAATCTAAGATCTTCAAATAATCTACACATCTTTAAGAGAAGTTTACGCCTTTATATGAATACCGACTCGATCAAACATTTATTTTCCTCATCCTTCCCGGTCAACTTTCTCTATGACATTGAGAAATGGCCACCGGACATTTAGGGCGCCACGATTAAATCTGCCAAAATTTCCTTCTTTTCGTGAGTCGTATCGCTTCCTAGGATCTCTCATCAGAAATGTTAACTTTTTAATTTTCTAGTTCATGCATTGTGCCCTCGCCGAATGCGCTCTATCGATGCTCTTGGCGGAACCTTCTGCATTTGCCATACACTAGTACTCTGGTCGCATCTCCCTTGCCCCCTCCTCAGCTTGATTCGGCTGAATGTAACCGATCGCATCTGGGTTCCTATCGCCTCGAGACTGGTTTTTAATTCGCCACTTTCACATGAATGACCTCATCCGGCATATGAATTCTGCCTTGATGATGCCCTTTTCGACCTTTTACTCAAGACCACTTACATGCCAGTCCTGACTGTACCGCCTACTTACCTCTTCATGAAATGTGTTATACCGTGCAATATACAGGCCGGTCCTGCCTGTTTTTTTATATATATCAAGGAATGAGAGTTTTTTCTCCTATGGTGCTAATCCAAACATACTCATTTTGTTTATGTTAAAAGTTTTTTTCTCTGCTCGTTCAATATTCTTCGTAATCTGTTACTTACTCAATAACTATAAATTAAGTATTGTACAAAATCTTGTGTGATGCCCAACATGGATTTCATCCAGGGCGCCACTGCCTAACGAGTGTTCTTTGCTCGCACGAGAAATTGGTGCGAGCTACCGATAATGCTTTTCCAGTGGATGTCATATTTTTGACTTTAATAAGGCCTTTGACAGTGTCCCACCCAGGCTTCATTTGCAGAAGATCTGGAATATAGGAATTCAAGGAAGAATCGTTAAATGGATCAGGAGTTTTCTGTCCTCCAGAGATCAAAGATTCGTTGTTGGTAACTCTACCTCTGGATGGTCAAAGGTGGAAAGTGGTGTCCCAAAGGGTTCCGTCTTAGACCCAGTACTGTTCCCGATTTATGTTAATGACTGCATCAGCGAAGTAAATTGCGAGGCCCTCATGTTCGCGGATGACATAAAAATATGGAGTGAAGTCAAGTGCGATGACGACGCAGAGGAGTTGCAGTCGAACATCGAAAACTGTGTGCCTGGTCGAACAGATGACTTTTGAAGTTTAACGTGTCCAAATGCGTGGTCTTGCACCTGAACACCGGCCGCAATGCCTCTCCCAAACACCAGTACTATATTGACGGGACGCTGTTAGCAATAGTGGAAAGACGCAGAGATCTGAGTGTATGGACGACCACAAATCTATCGCCATCAGAACACTGTAGAAAGATGGTCCAGAAGGCAACTATTACTCTAAACTGGATCAGACGTGCATTTAAAATATTCCCTCCCGAACTCTTCGAAAGACTCTTTAGTGTCTTTGTGAAACCTCATCTGGAGTATGGAATGCCAGCAGCTTCACCATGGATGAGGAAGAAAATGGACTTACTCGAACAGGTGCAACACAGAGCAACAAAAATAGCCGACGGTCTAAAACATTTGTCTTATCAGAGGAGGCTGAATTTGCTTCGCTTATTTCCTCTCTCTTATAGGCAAATAAACTGCAGTCTACTTTGGACGTCCCGGATTGTCCGCGGCCAGGGCTGCTCATTAAGAGCAAAGGACTGCTCTGAGTTTGCCCGTACAAACCAACTACGCGGCCATGTCTACAAAGTCCGTAATGAGCTCACTCAGTTAGACCGACGAAAATTTTCATTCAGCCAGCGGACTGACAGACCGTGAAACTCGCTTCCAAGCGAGATAGTGACGGTTGACACAATTTACACGTTTAAAAGAAAACTTGCTCGCCTAGTTTTCAACAGAAATCGGCCATTACAGCATGAATACGCACGGCCAGTTTTGTAAAAAACTGTCATGTACAATCCCTCCGCACTAATTTACAGTGACTTTCCGTATCTGCTCACACTTCCTTCCTCTGTGAGTCGTATCGCTTCGTAAGATCCATCGCAAGAAATTTCAATTTTTCCAATTTTTCAGTTCATGCATCGTGCCCTCATAGAATGCGCTCTATCGATGCTCTTGGCGAAGCCTTCTGTATTCGCCAAATACTAGTAGTCTGGTCGCATCTCCCTTGCCCCATCCTCGGATGGACTGAATGTAACCGACCGCATCTGGGTTCCTATCGCCTCGAGACTGGTTTCCAATTCGCCACTTATTTGCCTTATTCAAGGCCACATACAGGCCAGTCCTGCCTGACCCGCCTACTTACCCCTTCATGAAATCCGTTATACAATTCCATATACAACGACGATTTTCACGGTTCTTGATGTCATCTCCCGCATTTCGACCTCATGCGGTCTGTCGACGCTCACGGCGGAACCCTCAGTATTCGCCATAAACTAATAGTTTTGTCGTACCTAACTTCCCCACTCCTCGGTTGGGCTCGAAGCGTACTGTGGCCGATCGCGTCTGGGTTCCTCTCGTCTGGCTTCTTTGATGCGAATAGTCTCATCTGGTGTATCAATCTTGCCCAGAAGAAGTCGGTTCTAAATCGCGTAAACAATACCACATGCGTGCCAGTCCTGTCTGACCCGCATACGTACCCCTGAAGGCTGACATTTATTTCTGCCCTGACGATGTCCGATTATAATCCATTATATACCGCCACACGCAGGCCAGTACTGCCCGCATTTTTCCGTTATTGTTTTTTTATGGAGGGGTTTTTCTCCTGTAAAATTAATCTAATCGTTTTTTAATTTTCATGTGGAGTTTTTTTCACCCCTCGCCAATGATTTTATTAACGGACTACTCATTCAAAAACTATGAATTGCAATTTGTACGGATTTTGCCTACCTCGTCTAAAATTCGCATGTAAATTTATTTTTACTCACTTTGATGGGAGCCCGATACATGGACGGAATAATCAAGCAAATAATTCCAGAAATTATTCAATGCAGCACATGGAGTTAAGTCTCCGGTCAGACCTGAAATTTCAATGCACGTTCGAGTAGTAAACAATCAACTACTGCAAAATAACCACATAATGTCCATTCTACAAACGAGTAATGATACGAGCAGTATGAAATGAATATGACAAAGGTATTATAATATACTTTTTAATTTCCCAAAAAATTAACTGCTAACTTGGATTAGACCAGTATATTCTAGGTCTAAAGACTCCGACCGAATGTTCTATATATGAATATTTCAGCCGAAATCTATTACCCACGGCGACCAACCGTGTAATATTCATTAACTGCCGACAGGCAGCTAGTAGTATACTTTAGGATTAGAGTATTCCACACTAGCAGCGCAGGTACTAGCCAAAAGCTACTTCAGTTCAGTTCAGTTCAGTTTATTGAGGGAAATAGGCGTAAGCCTTTGAGTACCCTATTTGCAACGTAAAAAATGTGTGGTGTACAGATAGATGTTCTGGGCTGAAATAGTTCGAACACGCCCATAATGGTGGGACAA
>CACRXP010000148.1:787021-800574 GCA_902702965.1 Spirometra erinaceieuropaei
GAAGGACAACTCACCGGACTTATCTTCCAAAGAGGTGCCGTCGCTGGCCGTACTACTACAGTTGGCTTGCTGAGAATCCATAAACTTCGACGTGATATAATATGTATAATTTCGCTTTCGATGTTATAACGAATACGTCGGCTTATATATGATGAATTAAGTGAGTATTCAAAACCCAATAAGCGAAAAAATACTTAAAATCCGATAAATTTTGTTGAATTTAATCAGAAGCGACTTAGCCCTTTCCAGGTCTCGTGGGACTTGAATAACTGCAGACCTTGAAGGATTTTGAGCGATTGGTTTTCTAGGCTGTATATCCGTAAATCGGTTGCGTATCCCGTTGCGTTGTCAGCTGAACCGTGCTGATAAACAAATTGCACTTAATCCAGGTTCCTGGCGAATTTCGATGCGTGAAAAAATATTCCAAAAATGCACAAAGTAATTCTGTACGTACGGTTCCAGTATCAATGTCAGAGACTGTAACTGTGGAATGGTAACCAAGTCGAAATTGTCCCAGTTGGAGCGCAGAATAATTCCGTCGTGCTCAGTCGGTAGTTAATGAATCTAATGCACTTACCCGCTGCGGATGATAGACTTCGACCAAAATATTTATACGTAAGAAATTTGGCTTAAGCCTATAGACCTATAATACACTTATCTACTTCAAGTTCGCAGTTAATTTCTGAGCAAATTAAAAGCAGCCATTTCTAAACCGGAGTATCTACCAGAAAGCAGACGGGAAGTGCTGGGGGATCCACTGATGAGCCGCACTCTCCGCAGCCCTGTCATTCAGTGACAGAATGACGGCGAAACGCGCGTGTATGGGCTTTTAGTTAGAACCTATATTGTTATTAAGGAATCCCCTTACTCTAAAATTTACATGTATGTATACATTTGCCAGCTTTGTTATCACTTGCAATTATTCACGTGGCTCTAAAGAATCTTTCATTTTTCGTGCTTGTTCGACTTCCTTAATTCGATGTTCTGATGTATCCCCCTGCCGTAACAAATATGAAGTTAGAATGTGCAAATTTAAATTTTCTTCAGGTAAACTTTTCTGTATGTGAAAATATTACAGTTATACCATTTCAAATTTAATCCTGAGGTTTTTTACTGGTGCAGATCTCTATATGGAATCTCAGCGTTCGTATTCGATTTCCTAAATTAAATTTTGCGTCATACTTTCGATTTAAGTAAGTAGAGATCCAGAAGCTGACATTCATCTGCTTTGGTTTTGTCTGCTCCACGCCCGGCAAAAGTGTAACGTACCCTTGTCACCGATAGCGCCTAAGGCTTTAGACCTATTTCATCCGGAAACTAAATAGGAAGATTCGCATAAGCAAACTTTTATGATGCAATTTACATGCTATCAAATATATTGGCGCCCGGATGGGCCATACCCCGTATACAGCCCGGAGTAAGCCTCTGTGTATAGCAGGTAAATCCACATTAAATAAATTTTCTTCATGCAGCTCATAATAGGCGTTTTAGTATAATGTACAGCCAGGAGATAGAAACTGACTTTAGCAAGAAAAATTGTTTGGCAAATTTTACTAGGCTGAAATTCAAGCGGCAAGAACAAGATAGGGTTTACAAATATTTGGAGTACAGGTGTTTACGTTTGCGGCGGCTTACGTGACCAGTAAATATTTGACGGTGAACGAAAATATAGCCAGTCCAAAGCGAGGTGCACACCACAGTACAACGTGAATAACAGACACGGGAAACTGACCAGTTGTCCTTAAGAGCCAATTAAGTTGGTCGTATCGGTTTCAATATTTTACGTCTCCGTTACGCACTGAAACTTGGATCTTAATACCTGTTACAGAAACGTAAGTGAAGACAGCAGCCAGCCAGAAGTTTCGTCATAGTGCCCTGCCGTAAAATTGTCTATGCTTTTGAGACCTGTCAATGAAGACGCGGGCAAGGCAATACAACCAAAAGCCGCCCACCCAGGCACTTCGTGTTAGAACTGGAATGCCTAAGAGGACAAGCAGAGGAGAAGGTCTCTTGAGGAGAAAAAAGAAGTCGCGTGTCAAAACCCTGAAAACTAACGCATCCTATAAAGTCTTTCACTCCATCGGAAAGCGTCACTCTACCAATGTTCCCACATACAGTGAGGACGGCCGCTTGTTTTATGATCTTCATACAAAGTTCGGTATTGCCGAGTCCTCCGTTCCTCATTTTGCTGCTTCGCCTTCCAGCACGGATGTTAAGTTTGAGGAAATATATCTTTCCGATTCTTCAACAGTGGCCTGCACGTTGTCTCCCAAAAAGCTCCTCGGCCACAGAAGGAAAAAGGAGCGTACAAAAGCTCTATTAAAACGGGGAAGGCAGGTGTGGCCTGTGAGGCATCGTCGGGAAGCTAGTTTAAATGCAGCAGCTAAAATGAACGCCATGTTCGAACCCGTGAAGTCTGACAGGTTCTCAACGGCCACTGTGCCTGACAGTTTGTCGACCTCCTTGAAGGATCCAGTAGTGGAATCTGTTAAATCTCTACCAAAGAAGCGCAAGTCTGCTCCTTGCACAACGCAAAGAACCATACTCGATGATTCGCCTCCTCCACTTCCAAAGCGTGTTGCCGGACTGAATGCCATGGCTATTATCACAGCTGTCATGACTCCCACACGACGTTCATCATCCAGGCTTCGTCCGAAATCAGATTCTACAGCTGCCTCACCACCCGAGAAAATTATATCGACGCAGCAAGCTCCAGAAACTACACTGGAAAAACCGGAAAATACCTTTCTTGATGGTCGAAAGCCCAAGAAGGAGACGCCTCAAAAAAGTACCAGGGCTCGAGGCACACGTAAGGCATCGAAGTCTTCTATGATTTTGACGACTGCAACTTCCACGGCTTCAGATCAAGGAACAGTCGGTCTATTTTCCAGTCCAAACCCCCATATGTCGGTGACTTCTCACACTACGTGCCCACTTCCGACAGTGGAGAGTTTCCAGGCACAACAGGTCATAACCTATGGTTCTACCTGTTATGGACTTGAAAATATTACTCGGCAAATTATTCGTGTCCCCACGAACTGCCTGAACGACACGAAGCCAAATGTCGAAGATGTTCCGCCGATACCTCCTGTTGGCGCTTGTTCAACCAGTGCTACATTCCCCCCAAGCGGTGCCTTGCAACCCCTCTCACCTCCGTATGCCTCACTTCCATGTGTTCAATCAGCCTGGACATGTCCACCCCCTCATCCTAATCAGAACCCCCTAATTCAGCTTCCTACATTACAGCCTCAATCGCAGAATCCACCCTATCCATCCACTTTTAATCACGCCTCGCCTTTCCTGAACACCCTTTGTTTTCCCCATGCATTTAGGCAAGCTAATTTCCCTATGGGTACCTTAATTCCGTCTTTTCAAATCATACAAACCATCCCGAGCTATCCCCCGACTTTCCCGAATGGCCAGCCACAGATTCAAGTACCAATGAATTACTTTATCCCCATACCCGTCTCACCCTTCATAAATGCCTACTGTCAAAATGGCTACTCGTGCTTACCAGGCTATGCATCTCCCGCACACCCACCACATGCTCGAGGATTGTCACCGCTCTCGAATATCTACTTTTCTCTTCCGCAAGTTGAACCGTCGCCTGTCCTCGGTCCGAAGCAGGACTCTTTTCACAGCACACCCCTAAAGTCCGTCGAACAGGATTTTTCCGCAGCACTGCCCCCACCCTCGGAAGATTCCGAATTTCCATCAACTCCAGGTGATGGTTTGTTGGCGCCTGTGAGCTGTCAGGAAGAGCAATGCTCACAAAATAACGTGCCGGCGAGCCAGCCTGACAAGACAGTTCCTATTAACGCTTCGGAATTTTCTTCGGAACTGTGGCAGTGGGAAGGAACCGCTCAGTCCAGATACGTATTCTCAAAGGTAAGTGGGTTTCGGAAGAATCTGCTAGTTTTCAAACATGCAGCTTTCTCTCTTGTCTTCGTCATCAATCTCTGTAACACCCTCTATGGATAACTTTGTATCGCTATGCGGGAAGCCTTTGTTCTGACCGAATAACCATGTCGGCAATTGTTACGTTACTTCTGCCTTCCAACGTCTGTAAAGACGCTGGCTATGTTATCAGGAATTCTTTGTAGGGATTTACCCTGGCTTTTTCAAATTCGGTCTCAAATGTTCACCAAAAGTTTTGGATGAGATTAACGCAAAAGATTTTTTCTACAAGTCAGATAGCAGTGTTATGCACACACTAATCGCCAAGATTTGTTTCGGATGCTTTGCTTTTTATCTCTTCCTGCCCGTGGTCAGGCAGAAGACGCCATCTTTCTAATGTTGGACTGCAGGGATATGTGCAACGTGGGGTCTCAGATGTTGCAGGTCTCCAAGGCCAAGTTATTTTCGAGTTTCATCTTCCATGACGTGATTCCTCTTACGGAGACGCAATTTTGGGAATGGGGGCACCAATTTGCCGCAAGAGATACCGAAGTTGTGATGTCATTGGACGAGTCTAGGATACTCGCCGGGGTTTCGCATGCCTCTAATCTCGATTGCCCCGAAGACCCACGTACGCCTAACGCCCGTCTGGTCTGTCCTCCGCCGCGGTGACGAACGTCGAGACCGGAGTCTACAGTCGCTGCGACAGCTTTGCGCGGATACCTCCACCGATCCTAGGCGACTGCAGTAGCTTGGGCTCGGTTTGCGCTATTCATTTTACGGACTCCTTGTTTTTGTCGTACAATTTTAATCACCCACTCACTGGAGACGTTGTCAGTTTGACTGTCGCGAAGGACAGTGTCCACCGTGTGCTCCACAGCGTGGTGGACGCACGACGGTGACCTATGCGTGTATTAGTTCGTAGTAATGGCAGACTTGCGCAACATCTGCCGCACATTCTCCTCCCTCACCCACCTGGGCCCTGCGTGAAGACTGAGTCAGAGCGACCGAAGGCGGAGTCCGGCCGTCTACGCGCGCCGCGCACCATCTGGTCTGCGCCCGGTAGACTAGGTTTTCACGGAAATAAGGACGCGGTTCGAATCCCAGCTCAGTGGGAGTACCATAAGGGAAAAAAATGCTGTTTTTAAAAAGGGGTCATTGGGCTTCATTTATGACTAACATACCCTGCGAACGCCTGTGATTCTGACAATAATGCTATCCTTACGCAGCGTTTGGCAGTAGCTGTGGTGTGGAAGACTGAGATCTGAAACAGTTGCTGCCTTATAACATGCCGCAAAACCCCGTAACGACACTCCCATTTGCCGACCGCAAACTGTCTTGCGGTCAGATCCTCGAGTCAACAGGTCAGATGAGACAGTCTCGAACAAGCAATCAAAGCGGCTGTTGGGGACGCGCCCCTGCTCAAAGCCCCCAAGACAAATCATGCGGTATGTCAAAACTGATGCGATCCCGCTAGGGACCTATGCTTTCTGCAGTCTTGTTCCGGTAGAGTGCGTGAGCCGGACCTCTCAGTCGAAAGCGTGTCCTTGCTATTAAATGCTGAAGCTCACGACCCCATAGTCAGGTTCTCGAGGAATTAATACCCGGGACGTTAATTTCACCCCACCCTCTGTCGTAGCAGCAGCCTGCACGACCCCTTGGATGGAAATGTTGTCGCAACTGCTCTCTCAGAAGCGCCGAATTATGATTTTATTGTGCAGAAGCTCGTCAGTGACTGGGCGTGGTACGTAGGTCCGAATTGTCACTTTGTTAGCATCTCCTTCGTTTCCATGTACACACTAACACCAACTGTCGGGCGGCACAGTAAGGAAACCTACGGAGGTCTTAGCTGTCGTCGTCGTCGTCCTCAGACGGTTTAAAAGTGTCTGTGAATTGAAGACGAGGACCAACTGAGCGGTTGGGCATGACTGCATGGACCGAATGCCAGTCCATCATGCAGACCAGCAACCAACAACCGTCTGATTGCCTTTGCCGTATCTCGCGTCCCTGGGACCAGGCGGTGCCACCAAAGGCACCGCTGTTATCAAGGCCCACAATGGCTCTCTCTCGGCTAACAAACTGGTCCATGACAGTCCCTCAAACGTCCAATATTCAGTATGGAGTCCAACAGGGTTGCATCTTGTTACCCATCCTGTTTACCTACGTTGTCTATTTGATTTTTTGTTGTGGAACTAC
Source organism: Spirometra erinaceieuropaei (assembly GCA_902702965.1). NCBI lineage: Eukaryota > Metazoa > Platyhelminthes > Cestoda > Diphyllobothriidea > Diphyllobothriidae > Spirometra > Spirometra erinaceieuropaei. Next base: position 793,115 of record CACRXP010000148.1, read on the forward strand.
GCGGTCTTGCCGGTTTCCACTTAGCACGAGGATGCATGCTTTCTGACCGCGATCACACTGACGACCTCGCGCCGCTAACATCGAGCTATTCTTACGTGCATAATTCAACGTCCAAGGTAAAAAAAGATCGCTAGATTGGTCAGGTTTTGTCATAAACTCATCGAAATCTTGTAGCGGTGTCTCATGCCAAGGAAACATCCTTGATGATGGGTACTTATCGGCCTGGCGGAATGTGCAGTTTCGAATGTTCCGTGCCTGCGTTGTTGTCAGTCTGGCAGAGTCAGGAATAGATGCTGCTCGCCTAGTTCTTACTAACCCTCTAAAACGCCCATGGGTCCGCACAATCCATGTGTACGGGGCATGCGTCCGGTCGGTACTCCTCAATGGTTGTAAAGCCTCCCACGTCTCCGGTCTTCTTGACTCTGTCTTGACACCGGGCTCGGGCGAGGGAGGAGAGAGTGTAGGTAGATGCAGCGCAAGTCTACCGGCACTATAAACCTCTGCGCAAGTCACCGTCCCTGCTCCCACCGCTGCTGCAACTGTGGAGCACATGGTGAACATCATTGAAATCGATGGTCGAACTGTCATGGTTGTAAGTGTGTGAACTAATAACAACTTGGATTTGGTCTACCAACGTTGCCCGAGAACTATCCTCGAAGTACACCTACTTCGTCTCTAATGAGGCAGTTCGCACTCAATACAGCACAATCGATTGGACACCTGAAACCCTTGAAGAAAAACGGCTGGGGTGGTTTGTGCATGTCCTTCGTCGTCCACCCCATGATTTTACTGCACAATTGAGCGCTGATGTCTAACTGGAGGCAGCGAAGAGTAGGCCGACACAACGCAAACCCCCAAGACGTGGATATGCTTCTCGGCTCATAGTGTCCAGTCTTTGTCTTTGAGTGAGTCGAACTCTCCAGTTTCACTGCCGCGGATCGCACAACTTCGAAAACTACTTTCAGTGACATCGTTGAGGCTGTCTACTTCAGGCATATACACTGCGTACCAAATATAAGTTGATTAGAGCATTGGCTGTGCGCAAGCCTTACCCTTGCTGTCGTTGGGTTTGAATCCCACAGAGGCTGCCCAGTTTCTCACAATTGGATCGGGTGAATAAGTTACTAAGTCGTGCATGTTTGGCAAGACGCTAAACTGTTCCCACCAACTCTCAACTTTGATCAGGTCATCTGCGATAGGAACGTCAATCATATTATCAAGTGCAAGGCATCCACTATTAATTCATTGGACGGGTCCTTCAGCTTCCTGATTACCGTCAGCGTTTGAGACTCTAGGCGTGGGAGTCGCCATTTCGTTCCAACCGCCCTTTCAGTCTTGAGACCAATCGACTTTTTCCTAATTTTAAGGAGATGACGGGAGAGGTAAAAACTGCACAATCTGCCTCTACTGCTGTGGTCAATGCAGCGCTTATTATTCTGGCCGTCTTGTAGGTCGCAGCTCTCATTGACGACCTTGCGCTACTGCCTTCTCCACTGCGAACTCCGAATCGAGAACGGTTTGTTGGGCTGTCAGATTTAGACCACAAATGTCTCTAGCGCAAGATCTTCTAAACGCGTCTGAAAGGGAGCTTCATGCGTACGCTGATGATGACATGAGTTAGCCAGAAGGACTTGTCGGTTCCGTCGTCAGGCACCAATCCACTGTCATGCGCCCAGCCTGAAACCTTGGGCTGGCTAGTTACGAAACCGTCTCTTGTGATTCAGGTCTGCAGATGTCTACAAAGACGCTGAAAGCATTTGCCCATGGAACTTAACAACCTCTCGTAATCGGTAGGCTGAGCGCCCAAGCCGTAACGACAAAAATTAGCAGATCACAACGGTAAGGAGTTTATCAACCTGTTGTGTTAGTAGGCCGCACACATAAGTTTGGGCGGGCACGACAGAGTCCGTTTTTCAGTATTTGTTTGCCGGCTACTGGCTGCGCCTCACTCGCAAACAACCGGTGATGAGCCCTTTCATTGCAGCCCACCAGCAGAGTCGCAGAGATTGCCAAGTCTGAGAGTTGCATAGAAGCTCGCCCACGGAGTCTCGATTTACCAGTAGTCCGCGCTCGGGATTCGGACCACAGATGAACAGCTGTTCTGGCCTTTAACCCCGCTGGTAGAGCTTTGAGACCGAATGCTCAAGAACCAGCCGTGACTGATGACGACAAAGAAGCGAAAAATGTCCGTTTCTTGTTTGGACAAGCGTCGTCAGTCGCTGGTTGCTTCTCACTGTGGTCACCGTCTGTGATGGCTCTTGGTTGTATTTCCAAGTCTAGACCCATCTGCCGTCTTCTACCTGTTTTTGCTGTCTGCCACTTTTATTTCATCTAGAAGCCCTGAATAGTTGATTTGTTTTACGATGTAGGTGGCGCGCAACCGTCCTTTCATTGTCCAACTAATACAACATACCTAAAGAACGGGTAGCTTGACGCAAAGGTGGGCGTGTCAACTGCTGTACAGTTGTTGATGATCATCAGGTCGTCCCCTGTCACCTCAGGGACAGTTAGGAGACTAGGACGTTCCCCCGCACCATGTACGATGAGACACGTGTTTTCGACTACAGACGTGGTGGATGCGTCTTCTAGCACTGCCGGAGCCTCATTCATTCCTGCGTTCGTTCCTAGCTGTTCGCTTCCGGTACCATCATGGGCCGCTTATCGCCTTTCATGCCCAAATGAACCAGGAACAGGCGCTCCTCAGATATGATACCTCTCCTCTCTCTCTCTACTACCCCTTCCTTTTCAAAATTTCTAAAGTGCTCTTTTTCCTCTCTGAATACTTTTTCACCTCTAGCCGGATTCCCTCCCGAAGAAACAGCTTTGCTACCCCTCCATACGTCACCAACGAGACGGCATGGTGGTCTCCACCGGTGACAACGTACTCCTTTGCAGCGGACCCAACCGACTCAATGCTCCACACGTCGCCAAAGTAACCGCACTCTTCCCTGATCCCGAAACAGGTACTGCATCGTCTGTAAACCGCATACAAAAACTAAATCTTTGGCTGCTCTCTCGCCCGGGCGCGTAGGCCCTTTTTTACCCGCCCCCAAAAGTCACTTCTGTTGAGGGGATAGAAATTGTTCTGCCCCTTTTTGTATGCATATTTTGCCGCGTTATCGAGAATTTTGGGTTTATTCATTGGCGCAGTGAGAGCAATTACTGCGTGCCCAATCTGGCCGTCCCTTGTCCATTACAAATCCGACAGTCTCCGAAGTTGGCCTTTCGCACTGTATTACAGTGTCCAAACATCCTTCAGGAAGTTTGGATGTAGGTGGACTCCCAACAACCACCCAAATTGTCTGCTCGCAGTTGCATGCGCGTTTTTAACTGGAAAATGCCTCCCCACCGAGCAGCGATAGCAATCAGCCTATTTGAGGACGGTCCACTGTTGCTGTCAGTTTTCAATTTAACTTGGGGGTATTTTATATGGTAGACGAAGATAGCACTGTCGCTGACGGCTGGCTACTAAGTCCTTGGATTCGAGGACCTGCTTGATTTCCGGTTAGTTATGTCACTATCCGTCCCCGGCGCACGCGCAAATTGCCCAGATCTGTCGTCCCAACCACCAACTTATTCGTCGGGTTAGTAGTATTAGGTCCTCCGCACTGAGTGACTGTTCACGGTGAGAATGATGACTTGCTCGTAGGACAGTCGGCCAAGATCGAGTTCCCTCTCAACTTCGACGACCAACACCCCATCATCTCCAGCCTATGCGCTCTCATGAGACCGCTACAATATTGGGACTGTGCAAAAAGGCACTCAGAAAGAATGGCGTCTCCTTGGTTCCTCTAGTTAATTCAACAACCTTGGGAGGAGATCCCGTTTCGGATGATTAGGCTTTGATCATCCTTATGCCTGTCTTCAAAAAGGGTGATTGGTCGAAGTGCAAACATTTCCGCGCTGTGAGTTACGTCGACACTTCTCGCTTTCAGACGATCTAACAGTGTCTATGACTTGAGGACGAGAATTAATTAAGTCGAATTGCGAGCTGGGCATGGATGCACCGGTGAAATATTTGCGATCCGGTGCATTCCTGCCTACTAGCAACTGACGGCCGACGGATTTGCTGACCTAAGTACCGCTAATCCTGAATTCCTGTGGTGGGTGGCGAGACTAGACTGTGCGTCGACAAAAGCATTTAGAGAAGATGAAGATGCGATCACTCGAACAAGAAATTTATTGGCCTGACTTTTCGGATTTTCATTCGAACCCATCATATCATCGCAGATAAGGGTAATGGTGGCACTAGGAGTGCAGCATTTACGGCACGTGGCTGCCGTGGGACCATATGCGCGTTGTAATTAACAGCTCTCTCAGGTGGTGGCTCATTCGACGGGACCCGGCCATATTTTAAAGTTTCTGGAGGCCGAAATCCTCGCAAGGGCTGACAACCGCGTGAGCCGCGAGCTGTTCGAATCATGGTTCTCAGGCCCGCAGTTCATCAATAAGCGCAATGACCTCCCGCTACCATATTCCGTGCTGATATTTTCTCTGGACAGGGGAATCAGTCCCGTGGGGAGGGCGCCGGCGAGCAGTTATCCCAGCGACAGTGAACCAGTTTGCCGAGCAATCGTCACACCAGCATCCAACACGGTTGACGAAATCATGGCCATTAACGACTCTGACGCGGACTGACAAGCCATCACCGCATCAATTACGACTCCAGTGGTGATTGCGAGAGCTGTTAATTACAGTGAGAATATGGTCCCACGGCAGCCACGTGCTATAAATACTGCACTCCTTGTGCCACCACTAACCTTATCTGCGACTGTCTCTGATGAGGGGTTCGAGTGAGAATCCCAAGCGTCAGGTCAATAAATTTCTTGTTCCATTGATCGCATCTTCGTCTTCTGAACTGCTTCCTGGAACTCGCCTGTTCGCATCTACCAGCAAAGCGGTTGCTTTTACCAAGGTTACTCTGCCACTGCGGGAGCTCTGGTCCATAACAATCAACGATGCGATGTTTCATCTATCGCCCCCCCCCCACAAGGCTAATAGTCCATTCTCTGTTTACCTGCGTCACTGACTGGACTGTCAACGGTGCCAAATTTGCGGAGGACGCCAACTGACTGACGTAAGCTACGCTGACAATATCGCCCTCTGAGCCACGATGGTGTACAGAGTGTAATGCCCCTTCCGAATGAGATCGCCATGCCGGTCAGTTTATCCAGCAACGCTGGGAAGATCAGAGTGTTGTTTCCGAGCTGCATTTCTGACTAGGAAAATGCACCCTCCGTAGGAATTCAGGCCTGTCGGATTGAGAGAGTGGATAGTTTCGGATATCGCTGGGCGCGGTTACAGACCAATGGACAGAGTAAGGACGGCCTAACTGCTGAAGTGGATGCCTCTCGCAGGGGTTCTTGTAGGACTCGGAATTTGCATATGCTAGGTTGCGATACAGGTCATCCGTCCAGTCAGTACCACCCCCTACAGTAGGTGGGCTAACTCATGAAATGTCAACCGAAATTCCGAAATGAGTTTTCGTTTGGAAAAGCTTAATTAAGTAGGGTTGTAAAACTAATCAGCCTGCAGTACAATTCTATAATAATTCGGTTATGTCGGGATGCATACAAAAACTATGCTCTTTAAGAATGACTACTCAAGTGGCATGCGTTTTTCTCATTGATTTTCGATGCCCTAAAAGTCCAATTATATTTTATGGAAAACATGCATAAGAATACTCATTCTCTCGCTCATTCGGTAGGAAATTACGTCCTCTTTGAAAGTGCATACCGAAATGTCTCTAGCGGCCACTATGAGTTCTTTCTTTCCTCATCCTTTCTTGCCTCCTGTCTCGCTCCTTTCAGGCACCAAAATGATGGCACTCATGTGGTACTACCGCCCCGAGAGCCTCACCCCGCCACGCCGAAACTGCGTGGAGTGCGAGCTGTTTGCCAGTCGCCACTGCGACGTGAATCCCGTGGACTGCATTGAGGACCGTGCCTACGTCCTCTCAGCGGCAGCATTTGCCCGATTCATGGCGATTACGAAGTACAAACAGGTATGTTCTGGCCCTTTTAAATGGCCTACTAGCTCTTCTTACCTCTACCGTACATGAGACTATGGTAAACTTGTCAGCCAGTCGTCAACTGTTACCGACGTCATGCGTTGCTTCAGTGAGTTTGATTTGTAATCCGCGACCCACTTGACCAATTTGCATCCTATGAAGCGTGTCGATTAGGCTTGCCAGGACAGAGCATGGAAGGGCATTTGTCACATTGACAACGGTGCACGGTACCACCTGAGTCCACCGGTCGTGATGGACGCTGTTCGCTCTCTTCCCCCCACCTCTGCAAACTCTTATCCCACTAATAGCCCAACCATCATCCCCGCATCCGTGATCCCCGATCAGCTCTAACGAGAATCCACGTGTATCTCAACTTTTGATCTCTAATGCAACCATAATGACCTGATTAAACAAGTCAATGACGACAAACCTAACTGGACCATCCTAACAAGTATAACGTGCCAGTGGTGGTGGTGGTGGTGGTGGTGGTGGTGGTGGTGGTGGTGGTGGTGGTGAGCACCACCTTCCCAGAGCTTCCACGATTTAGTTGCCGCCAATTACACTGCCACCATTTGTTCTCACACTTTCCGTTCAACTTTAGGAGTGTCGAAAGCATTGGCGCTCTATTCTCGCGGTTCCTCCGCGTCGGAGTTCAGAGGGCTCTCCTGAATACGATTGTCATGTAAGTTTTGTTGCATTCGGCTGCTTGTACGATTATCTCTTAGACTGTGACTGTAGGTGTCATTTTTAGTTCAACTCCTATTGCCTTAGTAATGGGGTCGTCTAGACGTGGGATGGCGTTTGTCCATGCCGCTGGCTGCACATGGAACGTCAATCACAAGTGCATGACCAAAAGCCACGAAATGGACCACTGTTTCCAGGACGCATTTGGGACTTGACTGCCTCTAACGGGTTTTCACTGATAAGGCGAAGTTTAGACGTCTGGGAATGGAGGCGAGGGGACAGCGGCGGACAAAGTTAGGCAGTCTGTCTTTGCATGTCAGATCCGATCCTATTCCGAAGTCCTACGCGGCAAACTGCAGGTAAACACGTGCGTCTGGGATCGCCCCTAAGATGGAATGTTATGTAGGCCACATTTGGCAGTCCCCCAAGTCACACATTCAGCGCCTTCGACTAGTTGAATTGTTATGAGGATAGATACTTCATTCCACCACGCACAAGTGATCAGCCAGCCATCTGGCGTTGGCACATGGCGTGGCGTGAGCCCCTACCTAACACGTCCTACGCGCGCATGCCCTATATAAGTTGAGTACTTATACAGACTCAGCACAGTCTGTCTAATTCATGCCGTAAGCCGACGTGGTGCGTATTTTGTTCCAACGTTACAACCGCGCAGCCTGCGTTTGCGGGGGACCTGACAGGGCCCTAGCAACAACTGCATAAGAGGACACAGTAGGACCGACAGTGGCGGTGTGCGGGCGTCCTCGGG
>CACRXP010000148.1:806513-831097 GCA_902702965.1 Spirometra erinaceieuropaei
AAGCGTCCAATTGCCGGCCAACTAACATTTCGTTTACGGGCGGCTTTATTACTTAGCCCATTCTTTTTGACCTCTTTTCACACCAGTACAAGAAGCGCCGGAGGAGTTGCGCTCCGTTATGTGGACAACCGGACCGTCGGCTGTTGAAATGCCCAAGCAACCGAGAGTCGTCGTGGCAGAACGCGTCAGTTGCCAATTCATGTGGCTGACGACCGAATTACCCGCAATTATAGTATGTGGAGGAGAGGTCGAAAGCCATCTCTGAGCTGACTGACCCATTTTCTTCTGGTGGCATGCTTGTCGGAACTGTTCGCTTTTGGATGCTTCAGCGACTAACAGAAGATCGTACTAAAGGGCGCGCGCGCGCGAGAGAGCCTGCAGTTGGGTAGAATTTTAAGTCATCGGATCTTTTTCGCACTTCCTGTGTTAAGACCTGCATTCCCAGGTGTCATTTTCCACTTCCGTTGGGAAACGCTCGTCGGGTGATAGGTAACACAAGTCATCTTACTCGAGAACCGCGTGTTTGAGCTGTCAGCCAGCATAGCAACACCGCGTATTTGTAAATTCGAGCCCTAGGATTCGACGCGCTCGCCGTCGTCTAAGCCACACTACGTCAGGCTGGTTGACGTTTTTCGAGGATCACAGCACAAGCCGGTAACAGAACCTACCCGTTGGTTAACTTCTTGTAGAAGAGAGCCAGCTTCTCCAAAGGAGACTGCCTTTGTCAGCGGGAGGACTAAACGAACATTGTCAGATATGATCAGACCGGACTCACAGCATAGGGAATACGTCTCCCTTTCCCTATCAGGCAGTAGGACAGCGTGGCCTGTGCTCCTGGACGGGGATTTTCCTCACTGAGACGTGCGATTCGCAGGGGGGGGGGTCGTTCAGACCACATCCTACAGAATTGGGCTTCTCAGCAGACAAGAATTTATTTATCTCAATCTCAACAAACAGATCTCAAGGCCGAGGTGTGTCTGAGTGGTGTCCACAATGAGCTGCCCTGCAGAGATGCGCTGGACCGAAACGGGGGTCACGCTAGCTCACGGCACCCTTTAATCGGGCTGAACGGTTTCCGCGAGGCCATAACTACCGCCGTACACGTGTTTGTGGTGGCGCACCTTAGACATAGGCCTTTAGGCCGGTCAGCCACTGGCTAACAGTTCCGGACAGGAGACTGGGGCAATTAGAGAGGGGAGAGATAGTGATGCCAACACTAGGAAATCAATCCTCCTGACACATCGGCGCCTTCCCCACTATAATTACTCTGACGCGTTTGGATCTATCATGATGCACTTGACTTGGATTGTTGTAGATGACAGGATAAGTCTACCCTTTTCAGGACTGAGATTCAGGCCGCATTTACCCCGCTCCATTAGCGATTTCTATGGCGCTCACTGATGTGGATTGCGAGTCACCTTTACGGCCACATGACACACGCCATGGGGGACCAGGTCGTGTGTGGCACGCGTAGACGGATTGTTTGGCTTTTTCAGTTATTGCGCTCGTGCACCCACCTCGAGTCGTCTTAACATTGTCCTGCATGCAGAACAAGGTGAATGAGGGAGGAGTGCGTGTGAAAGCTCGCCTCACCACAAACCCACAGTAGATGTGCGACCTCATGAAATGTTAACCGAAATTCGTTTCCGACTCGAAAAGATTACTTAGGTAGGGGTGTAATATTAGTCACCATGCAGCATAATCCCAGAATAATTCAGCTACTTCAAGATGCTGGATTTTTAATGGACTTCATTTCGGACGCCTGCAAAAATTACACTCGGTAAAAACGACTACTTAACTAGCATGAAATTTGCTCATTGATTTCCGGTGCCCTTATAAATTCGAATATATTTCATATTGACCCAACTGTGAAAAACTCGGCGCCTCGGTGGGATTCGAACCCACACAGTAAGGGGAAGGCTTTAGTACAGCCAACGCTCTAACCACTTGAGCTACGAGGCCCCGCCGGACGACGCGAGTTTGATCATATTTGGGTCAAGTTACCCGCCTAACCTATTGCAACGTCTGGAATTCACCAAATCTGATGCAGTAAGTTGACTGCCCAAGCAGGATTTCCTAAGTAATTCGTCAAGAATCCACCAGATGACTATCAGGCTTACGTAATTCATTAATGTGTTGGCAGATTTTAAATAAATATAAATATGAATAAATATATTTCACGAAAAGCAAGCATTAAAACATCCATTCTTCTACTCATTTGGCAGAAAATGACGTCTGCAAATTTTATACTTTAAGAAAGGGTATAATTCGATTTTAGAAGACTTTTCCAAATCCCAGATAATTTTGAAACCGACATGCCGTTACACTTGCATTCAGGGTTCCTAACCTACAAACTTCATATTTTCCGTTTACGGAAAATCGTGCGTCTCTCTACTGTGTTGAGAGAAGACCGTGCAGGGGTGCGTAAAATTTATCAGTGGATGTAATCATATTGTAAACTTTACAAACAACACTAGTAAATGCAGAGACACTATGTTTTATGAACGGGCATGTTACGGTCTTAGAAATCTCATAATTAGAATTTTTTAAACCGAATTATACCCCTCCTGCAAGTATAAATATTGAGGAAGACACATTTTTCGGCAAGATCGCAGTTGGTAGCCAGGCCCCGTATTACAGATGGCTGGGGGTTTGTTTACTGAGGCTTTTTGTGGGACTACATAATCACCTCTGACCCATTTGGCTTCCGTTTACGTTTGATGTTAGGATTGGGGTACCGGTTAATGGTGCCCGATTTTCGGGTTAGGATTATTCCTTTAGGCATAGGTTTGCGGGTTACGGTTAGGGTTTGAGCGTACGATTAGGTTTCATTATTACGGGTACGGCTAGGTCTAAGGGCTACAGTTGCGTTTACGATTTTGATTAGGGTTAGGGTTCGGGTTGTCGTTAAGGTTAACGGTTAACATTTGAGGTTAGGGTTAGGTTTAGGGTAAAGGTTAGGATTAGGGTTAAGATCGCCGTCCGTTTCCCAATTCCTGGCTACCAACTGCGATCTAGGGGGGCGAAGGACCCCATCTAACTGTTAGTAGACTTTGGGTCGTGTTATATGGGATTTTATCTTGTCTTCCATTTGTAAGCCGTTATGCCCTTAAGGCTTAGGTTTTCGGGTTACGGTTAGGGTTTGAGTTTACGACCAGGTTTCAGTGTTACGGCTAACGTTTAAGGTTATGGTTAGGGTTAAGGTCGCCGTCCGCTTCACCATTCCTGGCTACCAACTGCGATCTAGCCCAATTTTCTACCAAATGAGTAAAAGAATGAATACTTTCATGCATGTTTTCCATGAAATGTATGTGAATCTACAAGGTCATCGAAAATCAATGAGAAAATTTCATGCTATTTAAGTAGTCATTGTTGCCGAGTGTAATTTTTTGCAGGCCCCCAAAAATAAGTTCATTAAAATGCCAGCATCCTGAAGTAACTGAGTTATCGCTGGATTATGCCGCACTGTGGTTAATATAACAACCTCACTTAAGTAATCTTCCTAAGTCGAGGACGCATTACAGAATTTCGGTTAACATTTCATGAGTTAGCGCATCTACTGTGCTAGCCACCAGTGTTGCGCCCACTCTGTGTGGCTTATAGTGGACATCATCACCTGCGGCGGTCGAACTGCCGTGTCCGCCAACGTATTAGACTGAGTGTCCGTTTGAGTACGTTTGAAGATCATACCGTCTGCCATTGGCCGACACGTGCTGAATTGTGCACGTAAGACGGCACTTAAGTGTATAGGCCAAATTGTATGATCGTCCTGTCCGGCGGAACTTTACTGCTCTCCAAAGGTGTGATGCCGGAAATTGGGCCCATAGGCTCTTCCGAGTCCTATTTTTATTTGTTGATATTCACAGCCGGCCTGCTTCCTCACACTGTTATCCATTGTTTGCCTCTAATCCAACCCATGCCTGCTCCAGTAGTCACCTCCGTTCCCCTGCATTCCTCTGTCCCTCCTTCTTCAATTCGCTCGTTTCCCGTTCGCGTGGCCACGCACACAGCCTCGTTACAAGGGGTTTACGTCTACTCGGGGGCCGTCGTTCGGACGCTAGTGCGTGTTTGCGGCCAAGCGGGAAAATCTGCCTCTACACGCATTCACGAACCTCAGCTGGCGGTTAAGAGGCAAGACCATCTGCCTCAAATGACCAAGCACAAACCTGATACCGGACACACCTTTACATGGGGCGAGACTCGCATCGTCGGAGTTGGTCCCTCCAAAAAGAGCCGAGAGTTTCATGAAGCCATGCACATTCGCGAATTAGCTTGTGCGGCATCCGCCACACTCTCTCCTTCCTCGCCCACTGAGTTCTGATGGCAAGACGAAGACAAGACTAGCGGAGGTGGGCCCGAGCGCAGTGGCTGGCAAGGCCAAACAGTCCGTCTACGCGTCCCACACACACATTGGATGTAAAGTCGCCCTGATGGCAGGACGAGCGGAGGTGTTTGCGAGCATAGTGACCGGCAAAACTAAACAATCCGTCTGCGCGTGCCACACGTCCGCGCACACAGCCTCGTTCCCACCCCAGTTGTGTCGGACTACTCTTTAGGGACTGGGTCATCGCGTCAGCTGGCAACTTTCTAGGCGCAGGCTTCTTCGATTAGTTGTGATTGCTCACTTTCGAGGTCCTGGTCGTAGGTCAAAGCCGCGGTGTCTTTCGGCGGCCCACTTTGCTCGTAAGTGGGCCTCCATTGTGACCAGCAAGGGTTAAACCCAATTTGGTGGTTACCAGCACCCTCTATAACCACGCTCGAATAAATTGACTTGCTCAGGTCCTTTGTTGTGAAAATCGCAGTGTATTCGGTGGTTCGGGTCACATCTCCTAGGCCGTAATGACTGCTGCTCGAGTGGTCAATGCCTTGTCACTTCCGTTCCCCTGCATCCCTCTGCCCCTCGTTTTTCCATTGGCTTGTTTCCCGTTTGCAAAAACCAACTCTAAGGCACTTCTCTCTAAACCCTAAATCCCCCTCTATGCTCATACGTCCACCCTTGTGCACGCGACGTCGTTCGCCGCGTGCCTCGCTGAGTGGACGCAGCACCGGTGACCCTCGCGGCATCTGTCGCACCCCCCCCCCTTCCCTCATTCGCCTTATTCCGATGGCAAGACGAAGTCAGGACGAGCGGAGGTGGATGCAGGCGTAGTGACTGGTGAGACTGAACAACCCGTCTATGCGTGCCACACACACACGCACACAGCCTCGTTCTCACTACAGGTCTATATGGCTACTGTAGAGACTGCGTTATCCCGTCAGCTGGCGACCTTCTAGGCCACGGACAGATGCACACACGCACAACACACACTTCTCAACTTGCCAAACCTGTGCGCTAATTACTCTCCCCGGGCGGAGAGAGCAGGAAGTCTGCAAAGTCAATTTCCCCAAAATTTCCCCAGTCGAAGGTCAGGTCAGAGCTGTGTCTCCTCCACACAGGCCGAGAGGGGGAGGGATGGTGTGTGTGTGTGAACGACGTGTTGGTTAGGGCGTTCGTCATCTGCCTATGGGCTGGCTGAGAAGGTGGGAGAGTGTGGGTACTCCGAGGATGGGTAATTTAGCATGTCCGTGACGCTTCCTATTGACCTGACCATTTACGCAGCAGTTCGGCAGTCATTACCGACGATGTCCACTGTGTGCGTGTCCCAAAGCAAGGTGAGCGCAGGAACGGTGACTTGTGCCTGAATTAGTTTATACCGGTAGTAGACTACGCTGCCTCTGCCGCGCACCCCATCCTGCCTCATCCGTCTGGGTCTGTTTTCAATGCAGAATTAGGAAGACCGGAGACGGGATCGGACGTAGTGACTGGCGGGGCAAAACAACACGCTAACGCGTGCCAGGCACGCCTGGTCGGTGTACAGCGGATCAGGTTCTCATGGAAACATGAAAGAGGGGAGGGGGCGGCTCGGATCTTATCTGAGTGGGATTGTTTGTAGTGAGGAGTATGCACTGAGAGTCAATTTCTCACTCCTCCCTCTCCCAGGCACCCATCCACTGTCCGAACCGGTCAACTATCTGGCGCAATTCCCGCGTGGCCCGTTGTAGGGCTCACGAATATTGATACATTTTGATAGTAACCTTACTCCCACACGAACCTCACGTGATGGGACTCAGTAATTCCAGGGAAGGACTCAAACCGCCGTTTCTCTCTTCCCCCTCCCCTCCCCCCCTCTACTCGAAATTGACCTGATTGCAGGACAGAATACTTTTTTGCATGCTTTCTTCAAAGTACATCCGAGTTTTTAGGGGCATCGAAAATCAGTGGGTAAAATTCGCATGACTTAAGTAGTCATATTTTGCTGACAGTAGTATTTGCAGGCGGCCGGAAAGAAGTTGACATTCTATCGTGACTGAAGTAATTTGGAATTGTGCTGTACGGTAATGACTATTACAACCCGAATTGAGTATATTTTTCCTCGAATCAAAAACACTTCAGAATTCCGGTTGATGCCTTTTGAGATAGCACACTTATCGTATATGCATATGTATTCACTCAGCAATGGACGCACATCGATTCACGGGCTTCCCAAGCAAACAAGCTTCGTATAGGAGATAGGGTTCACGAACAGGCAACCGAAATCGGCCAAGCTGTGACAGCAGAGGGGAGATCACGGAGTCTGGTGGGCAGATTGATACAGCACTGTTTCGGGGGCTTATTCTTCCTTCATTCAGCCAATCATAGTCCTGAGCAGCAGCTGGGACCAGAAACACAAACCTGCGCACAGACGCACCTGACGCAATTGGTCCACCACTGGGGTCTACCAGATGGGTCATAAGCACTTCATGGAACCGAAGTTCATCAGTGCCTCGCCACCTGCCATTCTCTGTCGCTGCAGATCGGGTATTTATTCAATCAGGAATGGGCGCACACCGATCTATTGGCTTCACGAAACAAACAAACTCCGTATGGGTGGCAAAGGTCACGAACAAGCAACCAATTACAGGCCGAAGTCGGCCAAGTCATAATAGCAGCGAGGAGGGACGACAGAGAATGCGGGTAGATTGATACAGTACTGTTTCAGGCTTATTCTGCTTTTGTTCGACCAACCATAACCCTAAGCACCACCTGGGTCCAGGAACACAAACACGCGCTCGCATACGGCGCAGATGGGTCCTCAGACGGGGTGGTCTACGAGATCGGTCATTAGCACTTAATCGAACTGAAGTTCGTCAGTACCTCAACACCTGCTGTTCTCTGTCGCTGCACATCGGGTATTCATTCAATCAGAGATGGGCACACACAGATCCACTGGCCTCGAATGCGTGGCAGAGGTCACGAACAGTCACAACCACTTGCCAGGCCGGAGTCGACCAAGCTGTGATAACAGACGACAGACAGCGCGGGTAGATTGATACCGTACTATTTGGACTTATTCAGCCAGTCTCATAACTCTGACTGCCAGCTGTAATCAGAAGCACAAAATTGCGCTCGTACACGCGAAGATGGTACACGGCCGGGACCAAAGCAGACATGCATCCCAGCATGACTTTAGTCACTCGGACGAAATGTGAGGACAGTGGGCCAACTTAGGGCTGCCTAAACGGAGTTCGCCTCACGACTGCGAACAACTTTGCGTTTAACTCAAAGGAACTTCACGGTCGAGGGTGAACTCGCAAATCAGATCCCCACCTGGTCAGATTTTTCACACTTTTCTGTGCGCAGTTTAGAATGGCCGCGGCATCCTCAACATGCAGCTTAGAATGTTTTGTACGTCCAGTCGATGGACTGTTGCGCAGGTGGTGGTGACCTGTCTATCGCCATTAAGATTCGCGTGTACCGTGCATCTGTCCGGTCTGTCCTTCTCCACGGTTGTGAATGCTGGGCTTTACGCGTGGAAGACGAGCGAAAACTAGAGGTATTTGACCACCACTGCTTGAGGACCATCCTTCGAGTGAAGTCCACCGACTTCGTCTCAAATGAGACAGTCCGCGCTCGCTGCGACAACATCGCAAGGATAACTCAGGCCATCCAAGAAAGACGACCGAGGTGGTTCGGGCATGCTCTTCGTCGTCCACCTCAGGAGCTCAGTGTTACAGCCCTCGATCCGACACCGTTGCCTCATTGGAGGGGTCGAATAGGGGTCAGTTCAAAACCTGGCTCGACACAGTTCGTCAAGCCATGGAGGTGGTTCATTGACCCTCGGTATTCAGTCTCCGTCGTTGGCGAAGGGAATAGGTTGAAGAAGGAGACACGATCGCCGGGAATGGGTTGAGCTGTACAGATCTGCTGCCGCGGATCGTCACGCGTGGAGAGGTACAGTTCGTGACATCATCGAGGCCGGCTAGGTCAGGCATGATTGCAGCCGTATCAAGTACAAGTAAGTACATTGAGTAGGTGATCGAAGCCCACAAAAGATCACAACATATACAAATATTTTATTTTTCCCCAACCTCTACGTTCGAGATGAACCTTCAGATCGTAATCACAGTCGCATGTTTCCTGTTTTTGCGTTTTCCCTTCTCAGTGCTCAGAGAACGAATTTCCTGAAGACGCGACCCTCTCAAACATCTTTCTCTGTCGTGCCATCTACGACATCAAGTCACGTCGAGTGACCCGAAACCTGCTTTTGGCACAGCCTCCGCCGCTGCCCACAGTTGCGCAGCCAACCCCTCCTTCGCCATCACCGTCCCGAAGAAAATCAACCTCTCCACTTTCTGATCGACAGCAACAGCCCCAGCAGCAGTCATCACCAAATCTCCGAAAGGTGGACTTGGACGCTTCTCAGGTCTCCTCTCCCGGCTCGTGTGTAGTTGATGCTCCGCCCGAGGTTACGCCAGCCAGCAGTAAGAACAACGCCATCGCAAGCACTCCACTCGCCTTTTCTTCGCCCACACCGCCGATTGCAACACAACCAATGACACAGGTCCTACCGCCTGTCGACCTCGACGCCTGCCGTGCCTCCGTATGCCCCTATTCTTGCCTCGTGCCCTCTACACCCATCCAGCGCGTCTCGCCGGCAGCCGCAAGCCTTTCCTACAGCCTGATGTCGACACCTCAACAACAGCAGGCCGCAGTCTTTACCACTGCGACCCCCGTCGGCGGCATGCTCCTCAGTCCCTCGCCCCAGACCACCGTGCTGGTGCCTGATCGCAGCGGCGCTGGCGCTTCGGTTCTCGACACGACCGCCGACCTGTCACTCAACTGGGGCGAGCACGGGGAACAGATCGCCCTTGCACTGGGTGGCGACACTAACACCGCAGCGGCGACAGCGACTCCCATGCCACTGGTGCAGCAGCAACAGCAACAACCGCTGTTGCGCCAGGACTGTGGCTTCCTGACAATGCAGCCGCAACAGGCATCGACGGGCGTTCAAACCTTAGTACTTCATCCCGCATTCGCTGCAGCTGTCCCAGCATCATCGCACGTATTCTGTCTGCCACCGTCTCCCATGGTCATCTCAACGCAGCACTCGGCCATGCCCCAACAGACGCTTATAAACCCTGCTGCGATAGCGGCAGAATATCAGTCGCACTGGTGAGCTAGCGTGCGCGTGACCTTCGTTACTCCTTTTCTCCGTCCTCCTCCTGCTGCTGCTTCCACAATGCCCCTTTTCGACCATTTGTTACTCCGTCAGTCCCCAGTTCTTCCTCTGCTTTCAACCTCCCCCTCCCCCCGTTCTCCACTCGCCGCCTCTTGTCTCCGCTGTAATTTTGCTGTTCTTGAAGTTTCTGCCTTTTCCTCGTGTTCCCTTTGTGTGTGTGTGTGTGTGTGGTCGTCTGTGTTTCCAAGGTTGCCGCCACGTCACGCCTGGATCCTCTCGACCACCGCCTGCTTTTCTCGTTGACAGATGACTGTCGGTGTGGTTAAACTGTCGACTGAACTTCGGCTAACTCGCACCGCAAGAGTTTATATTGCATAAGTAAATAAACAGAGATTTATTTGAATGTCTTTCGAGTCTTCGATTTACCCCTAGACCGAGGAGGCTGTTCTTGACGATGGTCGACAATTGTGTCCTCCGGTGTCCTTGTACTGGATTATCCAGTCCTCCCGTCCTCCCCGACATACCATCCATGATGGATGAAGTGGTGAACAACTAGATAGCCTTTCACGGTGTCCACTTTTCTGGCAGCAATTGTTGAGGGAAATAACAAACACCGTGCAAGTACTAATCAGCCTAAACAAAAACCACACCGTGAACTAGAATGCGGACGCGAATGAACGCTTTGCCGACGTGTTGTAACGCACTTCAGCAAGCCAGAATAGACAATGTGGTCGGAATTCAACGCTTCCGAAAGGGTAGTTATGGTGAATGCCGAACGCAATAGTAAGGTGCCTTTTGGGGTAGTCGACCTCGTTAATAATAAGTATTTTTCGTTTCCACCGACTTGGTTGTCGCCACATGATTGGTGCGATGGCGGTTTTGGTGACTTGAAACTATGTAACCGGATGTCACACTGAGGAAATATGGCTAAAATTGCAGGACTAGTAGTGGACGCGATTGATGTGCAGGTTGTCCTTGGTCGACACGCTTGTGGTGATCATAGTCGTCCTGCCCTCGTTTTTGGGGCACAGGGGGTAGGGCGTTTGGAGGGGGAGCGGGTGGTCGATGTGTCGGTCTGCTTTGTTAGCCTGTGGAAGTCACCTCGAAGGGGGCACAGTAGAGGAGGCGTTCGTATTCCTATTGAACCTCAGCCATCCAAGTCCACTGCCGCGCCGTCCATCGGGACGCGGACAGAATGGCGGCCGCTACTGTTGGCGTTGTGAGGCCAAGCAGTTTCAGCTCCCGGAAATGGCTGGGTCACTATTTTGCCTGACCAGTTTGATACAGTCCTTTTTAACGTTCTGTTGGGTTCTGCAATGCGGTACAGACTTTGGAGACCGAAATCAGACCCAATTGTCCGACATTTCAGTCAGCCCACACTCCTCCCACCCCAGTTGCCGCTAAACTCGCCCATATACAGTTCCTCATTCAAGCTGGTTTGCGCAAGCATGCTTTCTCATAGGTAAACGACTGTCGATTAAATTATGCCAGGTAGTGAATTCCGGTAATCGAGAGAAAGAAATCTCTGTTTGATGGCACTTCGGAGGCAGAAGGTAGAAAAGTTGCGCCCAACACGATTCTTACCTACCGTCCGGACGTTGCTGAGAAACCCTGCGCCAAATTGCCCGTCCGGAGCGCAAGCGTGACTGCTTTTCGCGCTCCACCTTCATTGTGTAAGCAAATCTTTCCTGCAACTGAATTAGGTGTCCCCCTGACGTCCCTGCTACTTTACTGGCACAGAACGAATACAGAGGCCGTTCCTATGCATGCCTTCTGTTGAATGGCAATCCGAAAGCTTGCATAAGTCCAATACTCGACCCAAAGAGCATGTGGCATGCTTTGCCATGCATTAGGGACGTCTCAACGGCCACAGAGCGTATTACCCTGGACTAGGCGTTCAATTACAAACCAACTCAGAGTTACCATATGCATCAGAGTCATTAAAATTAAGGTCCGACTAAATCTCAGGCAGCGGTCTGACGTATCGCATTCTCCGCCTAGACTGCCTTTGTATTTACGCGGGCCAGATTGAACGCATACACGGGTATGCGCTGGTCCTGCAATTAGGTGGTCATCTACACACACGACTGTTCAGACTTTCGAAACGGTTCATGAGTCAAAGCTCGCAATCATCAAGGTAATTGCCCATCCCGGAGACCAGTTGACTGAAGCCAGCTTCTCGGATGCGAGCTCAGTCAACTGACACACTTATCAGGCGCCCATACACAGAGCCGCGTGAAGCAACCTCCACGCATGCGGCACTGGTCGTTTATTCGTTAGTGACCCGTATAACTATCGTTTGTTTTAGTGGTGTTCACGTCTCCGACGCTGGACTCCTGTAGAAGTTGGAAGACTTAGGGAAATTAGCAAATTGTTCCGGTGCTGGATGAACTCCCATTTCATGGGATGCCCTGAGTTCTGAGATAGGAAGTCGCCAATATTTTCTAAACCAAGCAGGATGTCAGTCCAGCCATGTTTCTCAAAATTTTAAAATTATTACTACTACTCTTGCTATAATCGCTACTGCCGATAATCCAGCTAAGCTGCGGATTCCACCACTGTTATATTAGTGCTGGCCCTACTATTATTGTTACTGTTAATACTATTCGTTTTCTGACTATTACCAACACTGACAACAAATGTTGCCACGAATGGTACCAGTACTATTTATTTTATTGCGGATCCTATTACGAGTATTAATACTCTTACCACCCTAATTACTGCCACCAATTATACTTCTGCTGTTTTAATTGCAATCATTACCACTCCACACGCGACAGGAATAAATGAGCTGATACCGCCAACCTCATGGCTCTACTTACAAAGTTATCCTCTTTCCGCTTTTTCAGGCGGGACATCTCGCCACTTGCAGCTCGAGCCAATTCGCGTATTATTTTGGGAGTTATCGCGATCTGTTTTCGTAAGTTGATGGCGGCCGCTTCTGTTGTTGTCAACAGACGCTGGCCCAGTAGTGCAGGGCAGCTCGATGAGACCATATAAATCACGCGAAAAGCTTCGTGGGGGTCCACACGATGTCCTGAATCAACAACGGCGCCGTTTATGCTCCTAGTTTGGCCTTTTCCCAGACATAGCGGGAGGTGTTCTTGTATTCTCTTGGATAGGCGTCGACCCATGCGGTCAATATAACCTGCTCCACAGGAGCAAGTAAATGAGTAGATGCACATTTCTGTGGTCTGAGTTGACAACCTATCCTTACCTTTTCCGCGTAAAATAGGGTTAGTAGAGAATAGGATTCGAACCCTTGCTGCTGGGAAGGTTCGTGAAACAGCTTGACCAAGGCGCTTTCTTAAAGAGAGTAAGATGTGGTTTGGTAGTCCCACCTGATGGGCACAATATTGTTGAGGTCGGGTGATGGTTAGGGGTCAGAGTTTAGGATTAGAGGCTATAGTTGGGGGTTAGGGCAACTATTTCTCATCCAGTCACAGTACAACCGCGCATTCCCAATAGCTCTTCTTTTGCATACAACTACTTGACCTCGTCGCCCGTGCGTTCCCCGGTCATACGTGTAAAAAGCCCTATTGCCACCGGTCCCGTATTAGAGATGTCTGGGGTTTGTTTATTTCAGGTGGGGCCGCATAAGCACATCCGACCTTTAGGGGTTCACTCACAGCGCCCCCTTGAAAAGGGACTCTGAGGAACAGCGTCTTCTTTTCGGCAGTCAGCGTGATGGGTTTTTTTCGCAACTCTAAAATAAGATATGAGTTAATAAGTAAGCTAATTTGGTCGAGCAATATGAGCATTCTACCGGCGCCATGGAAACGTGCCCTACATTTTCAATTCCTGTGCGGAGTCGATGCCACGCACAGGGCCTGAATTTTAGCCTTTGAGGGTCCACTTGCAATTTATGTTTCTATCAATTTCCCCCACAAAACGTCACACACCAATTTACGATGTTAAAATTATAGGACCAATGATCAGGCTCAAACACACTCTTAACCTGCGTTAATATTGCTTATCTGAAAAGTCTCGTGTGTCTTCTGTCTTCCCCCATCTATCATGACAGGTGTTGACTAGCGTGGGTGAAGTGGCCGACCAAACACTCCATCCTCGCCACCCACTGGTGGGTCGTTCAACTAGCATAACAAAGATTCCACCAACTCGGATCCCGACTTTACGGGGGTTGTCATCTCGCCAGATTAAGAAGGAGTCCCTGCAACTGTACTCGTCGCAGACGGCAAAGCAGGGCACGCGACGGCGCACCCACCAGCTGCGGCAAGATGAACACTCACGGGCTAGTTCTCCGTAGGTGCCGAAAGCTGATTGGCTGAACTGTTGACCTTGGTTTTCATGCTGTTTATCGAGCCGCCACGGTAACTAGGCGCGTTCTAAGCGCAGAAAAGTCGCCTCAACAACACCGTACGCACCTACTCCTTTCGGGAGGTAAAATGATGCACCAGAAGAACTACAAATTCCGTCTTCCCTTACAATTACGAAACCCGGTAATTGTTAGTCGAATGGCCTTGTCAACCGGAACTGCCGGACAACTATACCTCAGAAAAATCCGGACGGCTTGCAGTAATCGGGTCGAGCATCAATCGATGGGATGGAGGTCATGCTGGAGAGGCGACGTGAAGGAGCATGACTCCTGGACACCTGTACGGTTATCTCCATATTTTGCGAAATATGTATAGCTGACGGAGGTCATACATTTCATGACTTCTTGCTCAACCGAGAATTATGTAGGACTAGTGGTTCAGCAAAAGCACAGACCAACGCAACCAAACATGATCGTGGTGTTAATTATAGGAGTTAAGTAGGCTGATAGGTGAACGAATGGTCAATCCAAAAGAAACTCACCGCAGACTCCGATACGATGGTCTGCTCATCCGTCCATTCCTTGTAAAGACCCAATGGACTACAACAATGCACAGACGAAGTCATTGTATCTTTCGATGTTGTCTTACTTCCCACCTCAATCTCACAGTGTCGGGCAATTGGAATTGTTAGCGACTTTCTTGACGGCCAATACACCGAGGCAAACAACACTCCTAAACGGAGACACCTCGTGAAACTACTCAATTACTGACTCAAAACTTATTTCACTTTTGAAGGGACTCTGTAGGAGAAAATCAAAGATACGCTGCTGGACTCACCTTCATCTAGTTTTATCACCGAAATTGCTCTCCAAAGGTTAGAACGTCGGTGTTTGAAACCTACAGGCCAACATTTTGGGCGCGGTATGTGGACGATACTTTTGTCGTTCTCAAGTAGGAAATGGTCTCGAAATTCCCCGCCCTACTAAACTCTGTATTTCCTGGTATTCAGTACATCATGTAGACAGAGAAGAACAGTCAGATCGTGTCCCTAGACGTCCTGGTTAATTCAATAAAAGCCTGACAAAGACGGTCTACGGGGATGCGGTCAACACACGGCAAGTCCTGTTTTACCACAGTAACCACCTGTTATGTCAAAAGCGAAGTTGTGTGCGATCTCTCTACAAGAGAGCTGATACCGCCAATAGCAGCGAAGATACGACCTTCCCTTTCCATACTCGGTGCTGAGACTTCGCCCAGGTGGAGTAATTAGTCACGCGGGGAGCGCACAGGTGAGCACGGACCCCGATGCCAGGGTCGCTGGGTCAGATGGTCGAGCAATCATCACGCCAACATTCAACGCACGTGACGAAACTGCAGCGATTAACGACGGGAATGTCGGTCATCAAACAATTAGCACACCAAGTGCGACGATCCCGGATGAAGGGGGAGCCGCGAATGTTCATAGGTATGCAGTAGCATGGCGGCTGCATCCTATAAGTACTGTAGCCCCTTGTGCACGAACCACCCATATTTGTTTTTTTCTCTGATGACGGGTTTGATCAGGAATCCGAAATGTCACGGGAATACAGCTCTTGTCCCAGCGATTGTGTCTCCTTCTTCAAGAGCTGATACTCTGCAGCGAAATGGCCGACAAAATTTCCGAATCCTACTATCTTCGGTGGGTGCTCACTTTCAAAAACTGGCCTTGCAGCTTTATAGAACGTAGCAAAATGTCCAAACCAACCACAAATCTGGCGTGCAATACCATATATTGTGAACGTACCCGAGGCAGTTGCTCGTCTTTTGCGACCGTTGGGTATCGCGTCGCGCACAGGCCCGCGACAGCAATTTGACGTCTGGTCATGAGACTGAAGGCCTCTCTGCCACGATCCAAGACGGCAGATGTCGCATATCGGATCCCGTGCAGGTCCTGTGAAACCAACTACATTGGAGAGACCGGTGGGGGACAGCAGACCCGCATGGGCGAGCATGCAAGGGTGGTGCGAAGACTGGACCAACTCTCGCTGGTGGCAGAACACTGCGCAGCTTCTGGTCACACCTTCCTTTTCCAAGACGCCGAAGTCTTGGGCCAAGGGATCGACTCGACTGTCATGGAGACGCTCGAAACCCGGTATGCCACAAATGCCTTCATCAACTGCTGCGCAACTCTGCCAGCAGCCTACCAAGCTCAGTGGGTGCAGTTCAATAAGCAGGACAGAGGGCGGGACGGCAGGCCAGACACAGTGGTGTCAAACTCAGAGCAAGCGAGAACACGGGTGAGCGTGAATTGGTATCAGAAACAAACGAAACTGGGGAACAGCCGATGGCGAATGCGAACCCACGAGACCACCCACTGAGTCTGGACGCAGGTGGACGCGAGCACGCCGCGGGAACAAACGACAGTGACAGGTGCTGCCAGCCCAATGTCAACACTAGTGTGGCAACCACCATCCACATGTTTGCGAGGATAGAAGGCGAGACAACAAACACGGACAATGCGAAAAAGAGCAATGGCCGTGGTCACCCGCGAACACGCCCGGTGAAGGGACATGGGAAAAACAAAGCCACCATCACAACAGTCACCAACTCCCCCCCCCCTTCCTGATGCAGCGCGCACAGTTGGCTTAGAAGTCAGTAGCATGCCAACGCTAATTAAACCCATAAGTACTGTGAAGCGCCATATCCAACTAACTTCCGACGAAGGAAGGTTGTTTGCTTTTGAACCGTCAGGACAATAAAGTCATCGTTCGTGTGATGGCCTAACATTCTCAGCTATGTTCATAAACGCGCATTTTCGCTTCAATACATAATGAGTACCGACAAAGACCGGAGAGACCGGAGCGGTCGTTTCTGGCTCATTAGCCGTCATGAGTCAGTCGTGCTCAACTCCAAGTGTGTATCGCCTGAGATTCGAACCAAGGATCTTTGGTCACTGGGTGTGGCACTCGACTATTGAACCACGGGTCTGTTGCCCTGTTCGTTGTGATCGGAAATACTAATTATGGTATATGGGCGATCACCGATCGCGCCAGGGAATTCATGATTCTCGCTGTGCCTTGAGACTCTCTCGAGCCTAGTCAGCAGCCGCACAACGATGCGTGATATTTAGGCAGAATGACACTACCGACAAAGACAAGGGGAGACTGGGATGGCCATTTCTGACATATTGGCCGTCGTCATCTTGTCCTACCCAACCCCGAGGCATGGTACACCTGGGGCTCGATCCCACAACCTGTTGGTTAGAAGTCCAACGCCCTTAACCACTGAAACATGGGCCTCGTCGAATTTGAATGTGCGGCCGGATTTCGTCGAATGAGCCGCAACTTGACAGCTGGCGTCATTTCTCCGCACCGCTGCAGCGGGTTCGACCATTCGCGTTCGGAGCTGCCTTCCGGTTTCTCAGGCGTAGTTGCTTTGGCCGCAACTACACCAGATCCGAAAAACGACCCCAGACGTTTCTTGCCGTGGCAGTGGGTTTCTCGGTTTCATTACCTGACGCCTACCGGCGTGTCGAAGCGCACTACAAGGAACCTGAAGACAAGATTGCCGAACTACAAAACCTCCGACGTGTCTTTAAAGCCAATGGCTACCCGCGCAACTTCGTCAACCGGTGTATGCGCAAAAGGGTCGAACCGCACGGACCCCAAGTTTTGGCGAGCGCTTCCGTATGTCAAGAACGTTTCGGAAACTGTAGGCCGCCTTCTCGCACCACTTGGGGTTGGAGTTGCACACAGACCTGAGGCAACCATCAGGCGTTAGATAAAGAAACCGAAAAACCCGCTGCCACGGTAAGAAACGTCTGGAGTCGTTTATCGGATCCGGTGCAGTTGCGGACAAAGCAACTACGTCGGAGAAACTGGAAGACTGCTCCGAACGCGAACTGCCGAACATGCTGCAGCGGTGCGGAGAAATGATGCCAACTCTCGGGTCGCGGCCCATTCAACGAAATCCGGCCACGCATTCTAGTTCGATGAGGCCGAAATACTTGCGAGAGGTGATAATCGCGTAAGCCGCTAGTTATTTGAGTAATGGTTCATGGTACCTCAGTCTATCAATAAGTGTAACGACATCCCCACTCCATATTCGGTAATGAGGCCCAGTATGGCCAAAGTAATTAACCACTCGGGGAGCGCGCAGGCCGGTGAGCCAGATGGCCGAGCAACCATCCCGCCAGCATCCAACACGGCTGTTGAGATTTCAGCAATTAACAACTTGCACGTCGACTGTCGAGCCAAATGCGCCATGCGGGCAACAATCCTCGATGAAGGGGATAGCAGTTAATCATCACAGGTATGCGGTAGCATAGCGACTGCATCCTATAAATGTTGCAATTTTCTGCGCACGAATCGCCCGTTTCTGTCACTGTCTCTGATGATGGGTTCGAGCGAGAATTCGAAACGTCAGGCAAATAAAGCTTTTGTCCCAGGGATTGCTTCTACTTCTTATCAATTATTATTATTATTGGTATTATTATTAGCGTTATTATTATTATTATTGATTTGAACCAACTGTGAAAACTCGGCCGCCTCATCGGAATTTGAAACCATAATAGTAGCGGAAAGGGTTGAGACAACCATCGATCTAACCACCGGAGCTAGGCTACCCCACCGGGAGCCGTGAAATCACATTTGGATTAAGTCACCCCCCAAGCCTACTGCAGTATATGGAATCCATCAATTTTTAGGAAGCAAAGTAACTGCTCACGCAGTATTTTCTAATCGACTAATCTGGAGTACACCAGATGACAACCAGACTCATTTAATGCATAAGTGTTTTCGGCAGATTTAAATGATTTATGCATTCTAATTGGGGAAAACTCGGCGACGTGTACGCATACGTACTAGACAAACAGCTCCAAAGTTCTATTTGCGGCGCCGCTTCGTCTGCCCGCGAGCCGTGATGGTACTGGGTATTTAATCCTATGTTCACACAGCGTAAATATTAATAATCCAGCGTGAATGCGATATCGTGGGCAGGATACTGCCTTCGTAGTCCCTAACCCCTTTACCTGCCCCTGGAAGGGTGGGTCGTCCACAAACTCGGAACGTCAGGACTGTACACAGCGCAGAATTTGGCTGATGTCGACACATAACTAGGTTTGCGACTGCCGTCCGGTGACAGACAGCAATGCAGTTACCCTTTCGCAACTGGTCAGGAGACCGAGCCTTCCTTAAGTGGCAAACTGCTGCCCGTGCGCAAAGTCAGCCCACCGGAAATTAAGCCGAAACGCCCCTCTCCATCGG
The DNA here is from genome assembly GCA_902702965.1 of Spirometra erinaceieuropaei. NCBI lineage: Eukaryota > Metazoa > Platyhelminthes > Cestoda > Diphyllobothriidea > Diphyllobothriidae > Spirometra > Spirometra erinaceieuropaei. The sequence continues at coordinate 825,513 of CACRXP010000148.1, forward strand.
CCTTCGCGCCACCTCGCTGCTGTCATCGTCTCCCATCCACCCACGCACGCACACGTGCATGCGCGTTCGCATCAGGCAGGCGAGGAATGCGGTTTTTTTATTGGTCGACAGCAGAAGGCTGTAACGTGCGTCGTTACAGAGAGTAAACCAGTCAGGGAGGCAAGTTTGGGCTAAGGACAGGTCAACTTCGACGCCTGATTGGTCATCTTCGCAGCGTGAATTAAACTACCTCTATTTGTTACCCCTCTTTTGGCCGAGGTGGTGGGTTGTCGGCCGGACACTCCAGGTGCCCCTGTCTCGGACAGCGCGCAAGTTTAGGGAGTGCAGATTAATCTTTCAAGTACATGACCACTCTGCCTCATTCCTGACAAAATATATCATTTTAGGATGCAAGCTTGGAGGACTTAGTGTGTTTTGCCGAGACTTTAGAAGTCTGCTGGTCTGGTTTGAGTTTTTACTCCATCAGACCTGTTTAGGGCAGGGGATAGTCAGTGCACAGGACTGCTCGTTTGATTTATTCGGCTCTTAGTGGGCATGCCAGCCGGACCGGTGTGCAACGCCAGACTTAAAGTCATGGACGATGTGTTCCGTGGCCTTGGAGAGTCTCCAGATGCAAGACAGCGCCACATCGGCGGCCGGCCTCGTCCCCAGCAGTGGCTTGTCTTCGACACGGTAGTAGACACACCCGGTTACTAAGGGCCGTTCCTTCAGGATTGATCACACACCTAGATGTCTTCTTACGCCCTTGCATCCTGGATACCGTAGTTTGTGTATGGTCTCGCTGCCTGAGCCGCGTGCGCCTTCGGTTGCGTGCTAGCTGACAGACTAAACGGACTTGAAGGGTCGATTAACACTTAGCTTTGGCATAACGATCACCTCGTGGAGATGATTCCCTGCCAGAGCGACTTCTCTATGATAGCAGGGGACGACGGTCGAGTATGTAAGTTTTAGTTTTCATTTCTATGACATGCCTGCTTATTTGGTTTTGGTAGGCATGTTATACCAAGGCCACATCTTTGGCTAAGCCTAAGAAATCAGGGGTCAAGGTTAGATTTAGGGTCAAGGCCAGGTTAACGAGTAGGGTAGGGGGAGAGTTAGAGTTGGGGCCTTCTTTAATCAATAATCTTGGACAACCCATTTTCCGCCCGTTTGCACGCCCGCCAACTTGCGTATTTCAATTCTCGCAGTCTGTTCCGGCACCTTGTTGGGGTAATAAAGCAATCGTATGGTGCGAATACGGGTTTCCTCAATGTCTTCGGCAGATTCCGTTAGGTGCCATGTCGATTTGCCTTATTGATATGAATAATATTAGCTTCCCGTATAATAGGCGTCTCTGAGCTTTATTGCCTCAATCGGCTTACATATTTGGTCTTCCCCCAACGTATGAACCGGCGCTCGTCGCCAGGGAACAAAGACGACGTTACAAGGACACCTTGAAGAACTAAAATGAAGCAAGGTAACCGGAAAAGTCTTACGTAGAATCGGCAGGTATGGGAATCTCCGTCAAAGCTGGCCAGCCTTTGTATATGAGGCCCATGCAAAGCATGCCCGCACTGCCAGTTCACGGTCAAGACTAGAACTGGCTTAACTTAAGCGTCTCAAAATGCGCATCTGCCCTCCCTCACTGTTGCCGCAGTTTACAATCACGCCCCGCCCTTGTCGGACACCTTCGCAGCCATCGCAACCCCTAAGCGCCGGCAGTAGCAGCAGAATGCCAACCTGTAAACACTGTGGCCGCACCGTCTGGTAATACAATGACTGGATCGAACACCCGAGTATGCAGTGTAGGATGAATGGGAGACCGTTATCGGGGGCCCCATCCAACAGTCATCAAAGTTCCCTTGCTTACTCACCCGTTCCCGCAACTCGAGGCGCCTCAATAGGCCATACAAAGTCATGGATGTGCGTGAAAACTGAAACCCCGTCCACCAGCTAAACAAAAATGTAGTGAGGTTGGCCGTCGGCACGTGTGTTCTCCAAACGGACTGTGCCATCGTTGCATTAGACCGAAACGGGACTACACCGGTTCATGGTCTGCGTCAGTCCTTTGCTATAACCATGCACACTTGACGATCGGACGCCTATACTCCATCAACAATATCGTTCTGCTGAAATTTGAAACCCACACATAAAAGATCTTCAACCACAGTCGTTACCGGTGGGGCGGTTAACGAGTAGGGTTAGGGAAAGATTTGGGGTTGGGGTTAGGGCCAAGTTTGCCGCCGCATTCCGTCAAACTCAATCCAGCCTTCCCTAATCAATAGACATGGACTACCTATTTTCCGCCCGTTTGCACGCCCGCTACTTCGTGCATTTCAAATTTCGCGGTCTGTTCTGGTGCTTTTTGGAGCAATAAAACAAACATTTGTTTCGAATGCAGGAGTGCACACCTTGGCGTACCACTGCACCCCGCGGTCCACAATAAACACTTGACCAAGATTTTCAGCAACAACAACAACAACAACAAATGCGGGGGGGGGGTGGCAGGGATCGCAGTTGGCGCGGCGTGCGCTTGTAACTGAGCCTGCATTTGTAGTGGGTGCACATTCCCGATAACGCCGGCCAGAATCCGATGTGGCCCCCATGTTGCCCCAATGTATCCAGAATGTGGCCCGTTTTAGGGGCTCAGGTCAAAACGGGCGATTTACGATTTTCTGCCGCTGTTTAATTCAACTCTGGGGTGGGCGTTCGGCAGCCACTTTAGCTCTCTATTATATCCGAAAAAGTGAACGTGTGCTTTTTTTTGAAGAAGAAGAAGAAGAAGAAGAAGAAGAAGACACGATCGCTGGGACAAGAGCTTTATTCACCCCCTTACGAGAATTCCGGCCTCGTCAAATTGGAATGTATGGCCGGGTCTCGCCGAATGAGCTGCAACTTGAGAGCCAGCGTCACTTCTCTGCACCACTGCAGCGTGTTCGGCCATTCACATTCGGAGCTGTCTTCCGGTTTCTCCGACGTAGTTGCTTTGTCCGCAACTGTCCCAGATCCGATAAACGACTCCAGACGTTTTTAGCCGTGGCAGCGGGTCTTTCGGTTTCATTAACTGGCCCCTAATGGTTGCCTCCGGTCTGCGTGCAACGCCAACCCCAAGTGGTGCGAGAAGGCGGCCGACAGCTTCCGAAACGTTCTTGACATGCGGAAGCGCTCGCCAAAATTTAGTGTCCATGCGGTTAGTCCTTTCGTCCCTTCTGTGTATGAAACGGTTGAGGAAGTTGCGCTAGTAGCCATTGGTTTGAAGACCCGTCGGAGGTATTGTTGTTCGACAAACTTGTCTTCCGGCTCACTGCAGTGCGTTTCGACACGCCGATAGAGCGTCCTTACACAACCGCGTTTGTGACTGATTTGGTGGTTGCTGTTGAAGTTCAGTACTTGCATCGTATTTGTCGCTTTCCCGAACGCTTTGGTCTTTAGCCCATCACAATCTTTGCGGCAGACGAGGACATCCAGGAAGGCCAGCTGGTTGTTCTCTTCCTCCTCCATCGTAAATTGTATGTCAAGGAAGACCGCATTCAGATGTTCCTTGAATGTCAGCAGTTGACCCAGGTCGATAATGACGAAAGTATCATCCACATACCAGGCCCAGGACTTCGGTCTGGGGTTTTGGAAGACCAGCGACTCTAACCGTTGCAGGACCGCCTCGGCGATGAATCCCGAAATCGGCGAACCCATTGGTGTGCCCTTCACCTGTTCGTAGATTGTCCCGTCGAACGTGAAGTACGTCTTGGGACAGAACTTCAGGAGCTGAAGGACTTGGGCGTGTCCAAGACGGTTCCCCGTTTCATCGTATTTGCTTTGTAGTAGCAGCTCGATTGTTTCGATCGTCAGGTCCTGGGGAATATAAGTAAAAAGGGACGTAACATCAAAAGATATCATGACCTCATTCGGATGGAGGTTTACCCCTTCGACTTTCTCCAGGAATTGTGGTGACGAAGAGACCGTGGTATCTGACTCAGCGATCAGGAACTTGAGACGCCGGAACAGCCACTTAGCCTGTCCGTACGCTGGAGTTCCTTTGAGCGACACGATGGGCCGGAGAGGAGCGCCGTCTTTGTGCACCTTAGGCGGGCCATCGTAGGTTAATAAAGCTCTTGTCCCAGCGATCGTGTCTCCTTCTGCAAGACTGCTTCCTGGGGCTCGTCTCTTCGCCTCTATTTGCAGAGCGTGCTTTGCGTCGCCGGTAGGTATGGGTTAAGCGCAAGCTTTACAGCCCTTTCTCGACAGTTGACTACCAAGTCTGCAGTATCAGCAGTCCCCGAAAACAGCCCCCCCCCTGCGAGAAGACGTATTGTCCGATGTCTGTAGGTTACAACGTCCTCTGCAGTTTCAGCAAACCGCCTGTTCCAGACAGTCCAAAGAGGTCCTCGAATTGGAGGACGGGACCACATTCCAAATATGGTCCAACGAACGCACCGAAAATCCGCGGGAACAGCTCAGGCGGATAGACAATCAATGGGCGCCTATTCCACTGCATGCTGCTCGTTGTCTTCTAGACCATTCCTTTGCAGTTGTCTAATAGCGTTTATCTCACTGTCGTTCAGGGTTCTAGGTCTTTGTGCGTATCTGCTTCTTTTAATGGAATCCTCTTTTAGGTCGTGCGGTTGTTTTTCGAAACGTCTGCGACCGGACTCCCCTGCGTAAGACTGCGAATTTGAATACATTGGGAGCTAGATGTCTCTTGGGGGACCAGACAGTCTATTCGTCAACGTTTCCTCGTAGGTTGTGCGCATCGGCAGCGCATTAGGTTGTTTCTCGAATTTACATGCCATCGGTGAACATAACGTCGTCGCAGACAAGGTTTTAAGTGCAATCGCTTATACAGATCAGGAGGAGGAGGAGGAGGAGGAGGAGGAGGTGGAGGAGGAGGAGGAGGAGGAGGCGACTACCACCGGTATTTATTTACGTGCTGTAGTGTTATCAAGAAGCTCATCCAGACTGATTGATAGGAAGCTTTTCATTCACCTAACAATGATGCTTTGGATTCCACACTGACAAGTGTTTAACAGTAGACGTCAATGGGGCAGGTTATCAAGTATTTTCTCAAAGCCAGGGAATATGACATTCACTGCCTCGTCAGAAGTGGTTCCGCAACTTCAAAAAATGCAAGTTAAACTAAAGGACGGTGATTATTCGACTCCAGTCTAAATCCTCCTTTTTAACACCGAAGGGCCCAGCAGGGTGAGGGAGGAGAGAGTGTGGTCTGTGCAACGCAAAACTACTATCACTGTATCTGAAGTCACGTGCAACTCACCGTCTTCGCTCCCGCCCTGATGTGGATTACATGATGGACGTCGTCGGATACGACGGTCGAACTGTCATTGTGTAGGCATCTGAAGACTTCACCTCGTCCAGTGTACTCAATGTTCTCCTCAGCGCTTCCCTTGAGGAATCCATGCTTACTGTGACCGTCAAAACAATCATGTGCGCTTGTCGACGTAGAGGACAGAAATGACGCTTCAAGGACACTTTCAGCGCCAATTCCTCACTATAAACAATCTGAAGCGCCCAAAAACTATCACGTTGCGCTAAAAGCCGTGGCTTGAAGGGTTGCCAACTGACTGTATAACTAAGTGCTCCTCCTCCTCCTC
>CACRXP010000148.1:831138-857160 GCA_902702965.1 Spirometra erinaceieuropaei
CTCCTCAAAGGACGGAGACTCAGGCTGCAATGGCATCCTCTTAAAGCAGTCTCTGTGGCACTCATACTCGGCTGACATGCGGGCCCCCCTTTCTTGCTCCACTGAAAACCTGATCCATCGTGCGCAGACCAGGCATGTGTGACACGCCTAGTCGTCCTGTTTGGATCTGGCAGTCACTGCGTCCAACGCCGCCATCGGTCTTTTCGGTGGTACCTTGATACCAGGCCCAAGAGAGTGCTGTAGATTTTACTCTAGTCTATTATCATGCGCAAATCACCGTTCCTGCGCCCATTCAGCTGTGGGGCCACACGGTGGACATCGTCAACAACGACGGTCGAACTGTCAGGTCTGAATGAGTTCACCGCTCACTTGCTCGCCACCAAGGTTTTTCAGCTCTCTCGTAGCCCTCTATTCGACCTATTGGAGCAGTTCCTGATCACGCACGCCAGACCTGCACAGCATGCTCCAAGTAGAACCGAACGAATGCCCCGTAGGACCTGCCGAACAAATCTTTAACAGAATGGTATTACCAACAAAGACCAGGGAGACTCGAATGGTCATTTCTGGCTTATTAGCTGTCGTCAGCCAGTCAGACTCAATCCCGAAGTGTGGAACACCTGAGGCTCGATCCCTCGACCTGTTATTTAGAAGTCCAACGCCCCTAACCACTGAGCCACGGACCCGTTGTCCTGTCGGTTGCGATCGGGAACATACAATGGTAGATGGGCGCTCACCTCTCTCTCGAGCGCAACCAGCAGCCGTACAGCGGCGCATGATATAGGCAGAATGGTTGGACTCGAGAGAGAGAGAGCCCTAATGCACAACGGGACGAGTGAGTTCCATAGAAACGATCGGTGAGCGCCCCTCTACCACAGATCTTCATCAATTAATGCAAACGCTCTCCTCGGAGTGCGTGGTACCTGTGTCACTCATCTAGCTGCCTTCACGCAATGTGTCGACAGTGTAAGTGAAGAGGTCATTAGGATACTCAGGTCCCTCTGTTCATCGACATTCGAAAGGGGCTGCTCATTGAGAACATACTGCAAAGAGTCATCTCCCATGTTGGACCTTCTAGTACAAATTCCTAGGACTGTATATTTTCCAACATTGCAGTTTAGGAGCCAACGAACAGACCATTCGCTAAGTCGGTTCAGGCTCCCATAAAGTGTCTGTCCATCAACTTCAGACCTGACGGCTCTCCAGAGTTTATGATTGTCAGCGAAACTGATGACGTTTCAATTTAGGCTACCGACGCAGTCGATGATACTGACCACCAAGGACCGCGCCCTGAGGATAACCACTCAAGTCGGAGGTTGGCGCTGTCTTCGGTGAGTGACCTGCACCTAAGGAACTCTGCTCTCCGTGTTAGCAGCCTTCCTTTTATTCCAGTTTCTGGGTGTTTGCAAGTCAGACATTTTGTGCGGGACACTGTTAAAAGTCTTCCTCAGATCAATGCTCAGTCGTGTTGGAGTGTCATAGGCGTCGCCTAAAAATGCTTCCAGTACTCTAGAATAAATGCAGGTTAGACTAGCGGGACGACTATTAACTCCTAACTATCAGATTAATATTAGCTGTTTCGCATTCGGATGGCAGTCTCCCTAATTTTCCCTTAATGAATCGTTTATCAAAAGCATCCTTACGCCTCCGTTGCAAATTGCGGAATGAAACTGGTTAAATAACTTGAGTCGTTGCATTTTAATGAGTCCTCTCCGACTCTAATGTTTACCAACAATCCACGGCAGAACCCAAGGCGTTTTGTTCCGAGGACTTTACTCCATATTCATTGAATACTGCCTGACGGAAATCGAAGGTTCGGCACATCACTTTTTCAGGACTCCAGCGAAACTAAGTTATTATAAGTCGTTTTTTGGTATGGTTGGATCTCCTGAAAAAAAAACGATTGATTTTAACCAGTTGGAAATTAGTTTGACAAGAAGGGGAAGGAGTCTGAAACCCCTACCTGGAGATTTTTGCCCGCAGGTTTGGGAGTCATTCCGACAAGCGCCTGTTTCGATACTTTGGCATTGAGCCAATGAGGGTTATATGGCGTGCGAGGTCTTACAGAAGACGAAAGACAGCCTAGGATGGCCATTTGATGACTTACTACCCACCATTTACCAACCGTATCCAGACTTTTGTCTGAGAATATCAGATAAAACCGTGTGCTATGAGCCAGCCGCCAAACGGTAAAGCGTTAAACTCAAAAATGTCGTTCGACCAAAGGCGGGACTGACTTACCCTGCGTGACCGATCTCTTGAAATGTTGGCCAAAATTCTGGAATGCGTTTCCGATTAGGAAGGATTACTTAAGTGGGGTTGTTATACTGATTATCATGCAGCATAACCCTATAGCATTTTGGACTAGCCAGGATGTCGTCTTTTGAATGCACTTCTTTTTGACCTCCCGCAGAAACCACACTTGGCAAAAATGACTAATTAAGTAGCAGGCATTTTTCCTTTTGATTTTCGATGGTCTCATAAACTCAAATATATGTTACAGAAAACATGCGCAAAATATGCTTTCTTTTGTTCATTTGGTAGGAAAGCACATTGACTTTATATTCTATTACCGAAGAAAGTGTTTATTTTGGTTTTAAAAAAGTTTCCTAATTCCCGAATACTTTTCAGCCTGATCTGCCATTCCATCAGCGTTTAGCAATTTCAGTCTACAAGATGCATGCTTTCCGCGTAAGGAAAATCATATATTCCTCTATGTCTTTAAGAAGATACTACATAGGGTTCATGAAATTTCGAAGTGGATCTGGACTGTGTTGTACATTTCACAAGACGCATTAATAAACGGACATGTACGGTCTTGCATGCATAGACATCGCACGGTCTTGAAAATCTCATAATTAAAGCTTTTTTAAACCTAAATATACACTTTCTTCGGGTATAAAATATGAAGACAATGTGATTTTCTACCAAATGAGCGAAAGGAAGCATATTTTGTACATGTTTTCTGTAACATACATTTGAATTTACAAGACCGTCGAAAATGAATACGAAAAATGCATGCTACTTAGGTAGTCATTTTTGCCAAGTGTGGTTTCTGCGGTAGGTCGAAAAGAAGTGCATTCAAAAGTCGGCATCCTGGCGAGTCCAAAATGTTATAGGGTTATGCTGCATGATAATCAGTATAACAACCCCACTTAAGTAATCCTTCCTAATTGGAAACGCATTCCAGAATTTTGGCCAACATTTCAAGAGATCGGTCAAGCACTGTACGTGGCCCCCTTAACAGGACATGGAAGTAGATATGTCCCCTCCAAGTAATAAGAAAAAAAATGGGTTTATGTCTTTGAATCCCCTATTAATCACATAAAAGTCGGAAGCGTGCTTTCATCGAGTTCGTGGAAATAGACAATACTTCTTCCTATACTCATTAAATTCCAGTGCCTAATCAGTTAGGCGCGGTATGCTGCTGCATAAACATGGGCTCGAATCTTATGTTCAGCCATTCACCACGGCAGACTTGTTTTCCACCGAGAATCATAACGGTCACGTATGATTAATCCACTTAAAAGGCATCGATAGGACTGACTTACGCGACCCCCTAAACAGGACATGGGAAAAGGTACGTCCCGCCCGAGTAATAAAGGTGGACCTGCGCATAATTCTGAAAAGGACAAAATATTCCAGTGTACTAACCCCAACAATAACTGAATTCTTGCTCGTAAGATTCTATTTCGTAGCCGCACCAGTTAGGGTTATGTGTTGGAGGTTAGGGCTAGAGGTTGGTGTTTGGGATTAGGGGTTAGGGGTTAGATCTAGGTGTTAGGGCTTGGAGTTGGGGTTAGGGGTCATGATTAGGGGTTAGGGGTTAGTGTTAAACCCCCCTATTATCACTGGTTCCGTATGACAGGCGCCTGGGGCTTGTCTACTGGAGGTGTGGCTACGAACTATGATCCGAACCCGTTGCTCTAATCTTATAACGTTAACCCTACCCTATACCTTAAGTCCGCAGTTTACACTAGCCCCCACCCTAATTCTGGACTTGATCCTGATTTAACTTACCGTTGAGTTCACATCTAGCCTTCACCCTAATCATTAGCCTAAACGTAGCCCTAACCTTAAACATAACCCTAATTACACTGGAAATTGGCTCAAAGCCTCCCGTACTGCAGGCGATTCGTGTTCTCATGCCCTGTTTGGGCGGCTATATAAGTCAGTTCAAAATATCGGGGGTTTATCGCCGGATTATCCCCGGCATGTTGTTGTTGTTGTCTGATGAGGTCAAACAAGTCAGGGGTGACCATCCCTCATCTCTCGAGGGTATTTCTCTATTACCTATTACTCATCACTAGACAAGGGCTTGCATTCCGTCTGGATATCAGGTAGAGTCGGTAAACACCACTCAGGTGTGATTCACATCGGGACACGTGAATGTTGATCAGCGAAAACTCAGCAAACGATGACTAGTTTGCGATTGTGCTGCACGGACGGCAGTACTCGCATAAGACCCCTCCCCCCTCCAATGCGACCCAGGAAGGAATTACTCACGGATGGAAGCGAATATGCGAATTCCAGGTTCTTGTTGTAAAGTATATGAACAAATGATCTCTGGAATAGTAGGTGTGCTAGTCTGAGCTTTCGGTCTCGTACAGTAGGCCACCGTCAGAGACTGAGAATGCGGCACCAAATGATCAGTTTTTGTAGTCAAGCCATGAAGTGGGGGATATAAATGCAGAGGGTGGTATTCGCGATAAGCTGAGTTCCACGCCGTCTCACGGCGGCGTGACTGCCTTGGCTGGAGATTGGGTCTCACCTCTTGGCCGCGGGAACGGAGCGTGTGGTAGCAGGGGGGGTATGTCAACGTGTCTGTTGGTGTCAGACACCCAGGCCTCCAACAATTCTCGCCCTGTCTTATTGCTGGCCCGCGCTACTATTCGCGTGTTCGCGAAGTTGAATTCGTGGCCTTCCTCCAGGGTGTGAGTGGCGACCTGAGACAACGGGTCGCCTTTCCGGACCACCCGTTTATGCTCCGTTATTCGTGAGCCAAGTCTTCGTCCGGTTTGTCCTGTGTAGTGGCGAGGGCAATTCCGAAATGGGATCTGATAGACGACGCCCGATTGTTCTCCTACGTCTAGTCGGTCCTTCGCTCGCATGATTTTGCTGCGCATGGTCGTTATCGGACGGTGAGCGATACCCACGTCGAGCTCTCCAGCTATACGTTCCATCGCCTCGGACACGTTCTTAATATATAGTAAAGGGTGCCTAAGTGTTGGCAGTCCTCCTCCGTTTGTTCGCCGTGGGTGCGTGCGGAGGCAGCGATTGACGAAGCTGTTCGGTTATCCATCCCTTGCCACCTGGTCCCGAAGATGCTGTAGTTCTCGTACTCGTCCCTCTGACTCACTGTAGTGCGTTTTTACCCTTTGGAAAAGTGTCCTAACACAGTTGCGTTTATGCGCCATCGGGCTGTAGTTATGACAATTGAAAACCTGAGTCGTATTAGTCTACTTCTAATACATTGTGGTGCTGAGTTCTCCATTTGGTCTGCATGTGATGAGAACGTCAAGGAAAGGCAGCTGTCCGGCATGCTCTTCTTCCCTTGTGAACTGAATGTCCGGGAAGATGTCGTTAAGCAAGTCTTGAAAGTCGACCAGTCTGCTCCTTTCAATTATAACGAACGTGTCATCCAAGTACCGGAGCCAAAATACAGGTTCATAGTGGTCGAAGGCGACTTTTACCAGCCACTGAAAGACTAGTTCTGCAACCAGGCTGGATATTGGCGAACCTATCGATGTTCCTTTGATCTGCTCGTATATTCTGCCATTGAAAGTGAAAAAAAGGTCTGTTGGCAGAAAGTAAAGAGCTGCTGTAAGTGGTCGATTTTTAGAGGTCTGTTCGTTTCATCGTAGTTCTCTTCAAGTCGTTTGCGAAGAACGTCACGTGCCAGGTCCGGTGGCATGGATGTGAATAATGAAACCACGTCAAAGGACACCATAATCTGACCAGGTCGGACAACTTTTCCTCCGATGTCGGCCAGGAATTGGGAGGCCGAATTGATGGAAGTCCTCGGACCTTCTCGGAGAAAGTTAAGTTTACGGGCCATCCATTTGGATAGATTGTAAATGGAGCTGCCTTTCAAGGCAACGATCGGTCGAAGGGGAACATTGGGCTTGTGGATTTTCGGTAATCCATAAAACTGGGTCAGTGCCGTGTCCGTTGGTTTCATCTGTCGCCATTCGTCCAGCGATATCGCACTGTTGCGTTTGAGTCGGTTCAGGAGTCCGGTTAGTTGCCCAATCATCGATTTGGCTCGCGAGGAAGGCGTGGATGTGTAGGACTGTTGGTCATCGAGGAGGTTTTACTCACCCAACTTGCCCCGCACCTTTTCTTACTTGAAGCATGCATTAACGCAAAACTGTTTTATTATGGCTGCCAGAGTCTAGTAAACAACCTGAAATGCCACCTGCTTGACCCCCTTCCCCCGCATCAATCAGGCGGGTTTTCTTAAAATCTCCTGCATGGACCTCGCCCTGCACTAATGCATCCTGCCCTACAAGGAGAGACTGACAGGTTGGCGGACACGGAAGTCGGCTGCGACATCAGTTCTTCGTTACCGCAAGACTAGACACGGCCACTAAAGGCGGCAACCTAATGAGCAATAATTTCTCTAGCCTTCCTACACCCGACAGTTCAACCGTCGATTTCGACTATGTCCACCGTGTGCCCCACAGACTGCATTGTGGGAGCAGGGACGGTGACTTGCGCAGGGGTTTATAGTGCCAGTAGACTTGCGCTGCATCCACCTACACTCCCTCCTCCTCCCCCGCCTGAGCCCAGTGTCAAGACAGAGTCAAGAAGAACGGAGACGGGGGGGACGCCGCACCCGCAGTAATTCTCACCAACCCATACGTTTTCACAAGGCAGGTCCTGGAGTTGCCATTACTCTGTATCGACTATGGGCAGACACACAAGCTTTAAAAATGATTTGGCGAGGTCTGGTTCTGCAGCCCCACCTCACTGATACCATATGGGTAGCTTCGTAAAACAATTTTAGTAGATTAGAGTACGCCGACTTTAAAAACATCACGTGTTTACACCTTCCTTACCATTTTAATCCAGCGAGTGACTGTGTCACGGGGGCGGGGGGGAGGAGTGCTTATGCGCCATCCTAGTTCACACGCGCTTCTCTGCGCCTACTTCGAGCCTCGCTCGCGCCCTCTTTATTTTACTAGTTCAGCGAGTAGCTAAGTGGGCTTGCTAATGGAACTGTTCGGATGGATTGGAACTCCGTCGGTTCCATTACAATGGCCATGTACTGTGAGTTACCAGGCGGTTCCTTCCGTGGCCTTCCAGTTGGGATTGCGCTCTCCTTATCCTCTACATCCGGCGACTGTGTGTGTCACGGGGGGGGGATTGTACACGCGCCACCTTTGTGCGCTTCCGTGAGCGTGCTTCGAGCCCTACTTAAGCTATTCTTCCCTCCCTAACCTAGTGGGTGGCCAATAATTTCACTATAACTTCCGACTGTGGGGCTCGGAAACGCGGTCGTGTATTGGCAGCAGCTTATCACTTTCGTATTATTACTAATCTCAGTAGATACAGTACTGTTTGTGGGTACTTTCAATTTGAGACTCTTCGGCGGGGGGGGGGCTACTGTGGTTAGGAGTCACGAGTATGTTTGCGGTCTCGCATTACTTAGGGTTAGGGTTCGGGTCACATTTAGTTTTTAGGGTTAGTGTTAGGGTCAGGGTGAGGTTTGGTATTTGGGGTTAGGGTTAAGAGTGGGACTTAGGGCTAGGCCTAAAGGTTAGGATTTTGGGCCAGAGTTTAAGGTTAGGATTTATTTTTTATACTAGGATCTAGAGTCAGTGTTAGCGTAAGGGTTAAGGCTAGGGCTTAGATCATTTTGCGTCCGCTTCCTACAACTTTCATTTACGGTTTCCGCCTAATTTGTCACCTATTTGAGAATTTCGGTTTCGATAACCCTGCCGGACCAATTACAATTATTCCTGGTGGAGTCGGTTTTTGTTAGCTACTTGTAGCAAATTTTTGTATGGCGCGCTCCCGACGCTGATATTTTAGTAAATTTACCGTTAATTACTCCGTTTTCCCTTAGTGTTCGCACATCCTTCCATACCTTCCCGTGGCCCCACCGTTCCCGTATTGGACGCGTCCGGGCATCTCCGCCTTTCCGAGTCCTGCCCCTTCGACTATAAGCAACTATTATTTGTTCTTGGGGTTTTTTGCATAACTAGCCTATATCGCTGTCAGTCCTAGCATGTCTTTTCCAGATGGGTCACGTTAGGCTGTTCATCAGGGCGAGTGGTTGGGTCTTTGGCTTGCAAAATAATCCCTTGCACAATCATGTTTTAAAAACATGTACTCATTTCTGGACTGGAAGAGACTGAAACGAAACACACACCTAGGCCTACGGTTTCGGTAAATTAGATCTGCAATGGAGACTGGAACGGCCATTTCTGGCTTATTAGCCGTCGTCAACCAGTCATACCTAACCCCGAAGTGTGGAACACCCGAGGCTCGAACTCGCGATCTGCTAGATAGAAGTCCACGCCTCTACCCACTGGGCCACGAACCCGTTTATATGCTGGAAGGAATTTCCTCAAAGACAAGGTAGGTTAGGGTGGCGATTTCTGGCCTATCGTTCGTCGTCAGCCAGTCATACCCAACCCCGAAGTGTGGAACACCCGAGGTTCGAACTCGCGACTTGTTAGTTAGAAGTCCAATTTCTCTAACCACTGGGCCACGAATCCGTTGCCCTTTTGGTTTCGATCGGATATATACAATGATAGAGGGCGCTCACCGATCGTTCTTACGGAACTCACCCGTTCCGTTGTGCCTTACGGGCTCTCTCTCTCTCTCTCTCTACTTCGGCCCTTCCCACGGTCCCACCCGGCAGTTACCGACAGCACTGCATTCCCCACTGGTTGTCTAGCTGGTATGTAGGTCTCACCTCTTCATCCAGACGGATCATCATTTCTGCTGTATTTCTCACCCCTCCTTGTATAATTTAACGTCTTCCTGTGTGTCTATTCCGCTACTATTTGACTTTTCCTACTCTCAGCTTGGATGAGATCGATGACCCGTTTAACAACTCCCTTCGGAAGATGAAGATGCGATCACTGGGACAAGAAGTTTATTTGCCTGACGTTTCGGATTCTCACTCGAATTAATTGTTAATTGCAGTGCGCATACGGTCCCACGGCAGCCACGTGCTATAAATACTGCACTCCTGGTGCCACCTTCACCTCTATCTGCGAATGTCTCTGATGATGGATTCGAGTGAGAATCCGAAACGTCAGGCAAATAAACTTCTTGTCCCAGTGATCGCATCTTCATCTTCTGAACTGCTACCTGGGACTCGCCTGTTCGCTTCTATCAACTCCCTTCGGATCAGTATCAGCCAGGAGTTATATCTAATGTCCCACGTTAGCCCGTGTGTGCCACCCTCAACGTCGTCGGCCGCTACACCGATTCGATTTCAAAATCCCGCCAGTTAGGTTAGTGCTACTGTTATGCGAGCTTCTGCATTTGTTGCAGCGACCCGCCATTCAATGCCAAATGTTTACTGAGTTATCACGCCTCCCAGGGAATGATTGAATCCGTGAGGCATGACAAGGCGACTTTGGGAGGTCACTTTCTGCTGGGTCATGTGACACCTGTCTAGCGGTCCCGGAAGAGATGCGTTTCAGTTCTTTTCACTATGACTCATCTGTTCAGTCGAGTGAATAGGGAAAGTTATAAATAAAGCAGTGGACCGAGCCAAAGGGAATGATATACGGGCCGACTGTCAGGAAATATTGACAGCAACTGTAATATGCAACTTTGAACGGCACTTCTGACTCATGTGGTTTTACGAGACAGGAAGGATGATTTTTCAACGAAGATGCTCCCTATCAAGTGCTACAGCCGTATTAACCTTATCTCTTCATCCAGACGGATCATCACCTCTGATGTATTTCTCATCCCTCCTTGTATAATTTAACGTTTTCCTATGCGTCCACTCCGCTGCTCTTAGTATCCGTATTTTGCATTACTTGACTTTTTTCACTGTCAGCTTGGATGAGGTCGATGACCCGATTAACAGCTCTCTTCTGATCAGATTATCCAGTAATTCTTACCTAGTACTCCACGTTGCCCCGTGTGTGCTACCCAAAACGTCTTCGGCCGCTACCCTGTGACGCCTACCGGCAGAGGTGCCATTTTTCGTGGGAAGCGATTTACGTTGTCTCTGCACCCTGAGAAAGGGTGATCGATTAAACGGCATTGACGGCAACAGCCCTGCGCCCCCGCAGTCCCGACGCAGGGGAGGGCGGCCAGTGCACCTGCGGCAATCAGTCGATCGGACAGCACCCTCACGCTCAAGGCGACATCCTTGACCTGAAGTGCGTTCGTCTTTTAGTCTAGTTACCTGTTCAAAACTGGAAATGACCATTCGGTGGTGTTCCTTTATGTGACATCGGGTAGAATTTTCCAAACGGCAAAACAATTTCAGTCCACTTAAACGAAGGAATCCCTATCTGCGTTATTACTGCACTTTAGAGCACCAAATCGCACAGACCTGCTAACTTGACATTTAGAAATTAATAAAACCACTGGTTTTCTTAAAATAACCTTTGTGTTAGCAGGTTGATTACCAACTGTTGGTCAGACAACAGTTGGTAGCCTGGATTGTGCAAGGTTGTTTCTCTCACGTTCCTAAAAAAATACTGTTTCTTCCTATCGTAAACGTAAGAATATGCCTTCCTCTATACATTGAGGCCACGTCCACTACTTTTATTCGCTTTTAGACTCCGTTCTTCGATTATGAATGCAAGGCAGAGCACCCATATAAATACTGGTATTTTGATGAGACTATAAATATTTTGCTAGTCCTATTTCTGAAAAAGGTATGCCCAGAAGCTAAACTGCACGACAGGTAGTGTTTCATATGTTCAAAACCGGAAATGACCATTCGGTGGTGGTCATTTATGTGACATCAGGTAGAATTTTCCAAACGGCAAAGCAATCGCAGCCCA
This sequence comes from Spirometra erinaceieuropaei, assembly GCA_902702965.1. Lineage (NCBI taxonomy): Eukaryota > Metazoa > Platyhelminthes > Cestoda > Diphyllobothriidea > Diphyllobothriidae > Spirometra > Spirometra erinaceieuropaei. The sequence goes on from CACRXP010000148.1 coordinate 842,127, forward strand.
GTTAAACGAAGGAATCCCTGTCTGCGTTATTACTGCACTTAAGGGCACCAAATCGCACAGAACTGTTAGTTTGACATTTAAGAATTGATAAAACCTCTGGTTTTTTAAAAATAACCTTTGCGTTAGCAGGTTGATTACCACGGTTAACATCGGACATAAAATAAATTTTCAAGTTCGGATAAATCAGTATATTAAAACTCTCGCGGGTGAATTACTATCCTTTCAATGAAAAAGTCGCTCAGATGCGTAACCGGGGTCTAGGACATGTATTAGCATAGGAAATTGCACAAATATATTCCAACGTCCATTTTCGCTAAAATTCATTAATATTTTGTTTGTTATAATTACGCAAATACAATTTTTTCACAAGAAAAGGACATTTCATTGAAGGATGTGGATGAGCGAACAAAATGCCCAACGTTAAAGCCGTCCAGAAATTCTAGCATCAGTTTCCGTTATCAGATTTCATGATATAGGTCACGTACTGTAGTTACCTAAATCTGTAGTCCTATAAGGCTATTTTCGCCCGAAAGAATTTGTCGACCGTTTAGGTGACTAGGCCTTCCCCCACGGCTTTTCGAGCCTCCACCTAGCAGTCGTTAGAGTCTTTTTTGAAAGTTGTCTGGGCCAGTTTCATCTTACCGTTTGAGGCTATAGACAGGCTGGTTTTTAATGACCGATACTTTTGAATCTACCCCCACGGCACACCAGCACAATCAGTGTGGACTTTATTGAATTACCACCAATTTGAGGTCAGAGTCTCCATCAAGGTAGTCCGACGTGCACATGTGGTGGGGACCGGGTCGTGCATGGCCCGCGTAGACGGGAAGTTTAGCTTTACCAGCCACTGTCCGGACAGTCGAGTTGTGTGTGAGAGGAAGGAGAGAAACAATGAGGCCGATATTGGGGAAGTCACCCCTACGGCACTCCTTGCTGTAAAAAATCAGACTCCCCTAGACGCGTTAGGAGTCGTCGTTTGGAAGGTTACCAACTGACAGGATAACTGGGTCCCCGCACGAGTTCTTTGAGGGAACTCGGGGACTGCCAGTCCGACCGAGATGACTCCATCAAGATATGGTCTTTATGACACCTTCACGTCGGTGAGCCCTGGACTGCCCGGAACAGATCAGACCGTGTGTGGCACGTGTAGACGGGTTGCTTAACTTTGCCAGTCACTGGTCCCACGCCTACACTCTGTCATTCCAACGTTACTTCACCATTGTTGGCATTGGTGCCAGGCGATGAGAGAGAGAGAGAGAGTGAAATAGACGTTGCGCAAGCCTGCTGTACTATAAACGCGGACGTCGTCACTTGTGGCGGTCGAATTATAACCAGATTAACTAGAGCCCTGTTCCGCCCAGTCAGGGTGTGCCACGAGTCTAGGGTATGTGGATATATGAACTAAAAAATGGCATCCGTAACTACATCACAAAAAGTGTATGAATTTAGGGTTCTGCACTCGGGACCTGGCCCGATAGTTCGACCGTTGTAGCCGACGATGTTCACTGTGTGCTCCACAACAAGGTGAAGCGGGCGCCATGACTTGCGCTGCATCTACCTCACTCCCACCTGCCCCACCTTGACCCTGTGTCAAGAAGACCGGAGGCGGGGAAGGGGGACATGACCAAATGATGAGCCGAACCCTTCACAAATAGCCACACTCAGCGCGCAGAGTTTTTTTTCAGAGACCAGCGAAGATGCGAGTTCTAGGAAGCAGTTGGAGAGAAGGAGGCGCACTGCAGTGAACGAGAAGACATGGTTGCGTAATTACAATATTCTTGATGGATGCTTACAGCGAAAGGCCACCCGCCCATTTCGTCATCTTGCCCGATCTGCCGTCGCAGTTACGTTCAGGGTTTTTAGCCTACCAGCTGTACACTTTTTGAGTAGGGAAATGCGTACATTAGGAAGATACCATATAATCCCCGTTAGCTTTTCTAATCGACGTGTTGTATACGTCATGAGGAGCAATACTCAACAGACAAATAAAGAATGTAGCCTATATCATAAGGGATACCGAAATTTACGAAAGATTGCTAATCACTCCCAATCCAGCACGAACGAATAGACCAAAGTCTTGAAATAATGTTGAACGACTTTAATGGAATTGAGAACACAAAAGAAATATTAAAGCTACTATTAAGTTGTTTAAAAATACCAACTTTTTTGAAATAGCGGAAAATCTCAAAATGGCCAAAAATCGTTGTAAATGAGTGGACTTAGGCGTTCAATGTACAGAAAGCCTCCCCATGCAAAAACCCAGTAAACAAAAAACACAACAAGAATAACGCTTGAAAATGGTTCTTCAAGAATAAGTGTAATGTCAAGTATGACAGTTAGTCAACAGCCTACAGTACAATGCTATTTGAGTGGACGCTCTTGAAAATTTTCATAGGTGGAGACTTTTTAAAACCGGAAGAAACTCCTTCCTCAAGCGTGAGCTTTGAAAGAGACGGGAATTTCACCAAAAGGGAACTAGAGAGAATATTTTTATGCACGTTTACTGTAAAGTATAGTTGAATTCATAAGAGCATCGAAAACTAATTAAAAAACGCCCGACATTAAGTAGTCATTTGTACTAAGTACAGGTTTTGCAGGTGACCGGAATATTATGGGATTATGCAGCATGATAATTGAGATTGCAATACTAATTAAGTAATCTTTTCTAAGCGAAAACACATTTCATAATTTCGACAAACATTTCGTGAGATCGGTCCATAACTATTCTAAATGTTGTAAAGCTTGTGCAAAACACTGGCCTTCCTTGATTCTGCCGTTGATGACAAATTCGAGTTTAAATCCGAAACGTCAAGTGATCAGAACTCTTGTTCCACTGATTGCGTCTCCATTTTCCCAAACATGTGGAATTTTATGTTTTAAGAAGAAGCTATAATGCTTACAGGCAGTCCCTTGTTTTGTCATGCTCCTATTTTCCTAGTATGTGCAAACATTCCGTAGGTAACCACAAAAAGGTCCTCTACTAATCAACCATTTTCATTTTTGAACATATGGGAAGAAACCTTTTGTGCAATTTAGTTTGTGTTAATGTTTAATTCAAAAACTGAACGGGCAAAACATAAACAAATTGAGAAACAAAGAGGCGAGAAACTGGGATGGCCATTGGCGGCTTACTAGCTGTCACGAGCCAACAATACCCCAATCCAGATTGGCGTAATCCGGGGTCCGAACCCGCTTTCTTTGGTCGTTGCGTGTTATAAAACCCAGCGCTCTTCCATTGGACCAGGGGCCCGTTGTCCTGTCAGTTGCAACCGATGGTAATATCTATAGCAGTAATCAGAAGACGAGGTGGCGAGCAAACGTAGCTTTCGATAAATTCTCGTCGGGCCAGTACAGTTATATGGGAACCAGTAAATAAGACCAAAGTCGTCAGCAGGAAAAAATGCACGTGCATGTTCTATGTCTCATTCAAAGTTGTGTGGAGTTCTTTAAAAAGTGTATTGTAACTGATGTAAACAAAACGGACTTAAATGCCACTACATTGTCTTGAAGTGGAGCGCCTCAATATCAGTCCCAGTGGTCTACTTTAATATCGGCCTCAGTGGCCTGTTCGTGCCCGTCAGTCGACTAGTCACGTCAGTTCGACTGTTGTTGCTGGCGATGTCCCCCGTGTGGCCCCACAGCGAGGTAAAGCAGGAACGGTGACTTGCGCGTTTATAGTGAATGTGGACATGCGCTGTATCTGCCGCACACCCTCCTCCACCTGAGCCTGGTTTCAAGACAGAATCAAGATGACCGGAGGCGTGCGAGGGCGCCGGTGGATGGCACAGCCAAGACCGCGCCTTGACGCTCCACTCCACACAACAAATGACCAGGATTTTTACCAATATCAGGTCAGAAAGACGAGAATGGATGGGCAGCCATGCTCACGACCTGCAAACCCAGCGTGAGCGCAAGCGCATCTGCCGACAGAAAAGCAGGTGTCAGGGAACCGCCAGCGCATACCAGGCTGTGAGAGCCATGATTTGCTGATACTGGCATAGCACACGCTTTCAGACCATTTGACCTAGAAGGGTGACACGGGGCCCTGCATTTAGCTGAGTAGCGAAACCGTCGTCGACTGAGAGGCACTACCAATAGAAATTGGACACTGTGGCCGACGTGACCTTGATCACCACCAATCATGTGATAGACGCATGCACGGCAGTAGCTGAGGGCCCTCGCAGGCCCAGCGCAGCCCTAATGACAACATGGCGCCCATTTTCCTGCCTGATTAACAGTTAGGCAGGCCGTAAGTGCGGTATTCACAGCAATTTATCCGTACCACAAAATAGTAGCTGCGTCTTCAAGAACCCAGCGCAAAAAGTACGCAGATACTGACAGAATAGAGTTACCGACAAAGACAAGGGAGACTGGAATGGACATTTCCGGCGTATCTGTCGTTTTCAGACAGTCATATCCAACCCCGAAGTGTGGAATACCTGAGACACGATTCCACGACCTGTTGATTGGAAGTCCAACGCCCCTAACCACTGGCCATGGTCATTTCAGTCGGTGAGCGCCCCTCTACCACTGTATCTTCCCGGTCGCTACCGGCTGGGCAACGGGCCCATGGCTCGGTGGTTAGAGGCGTTGGACTTCCAATCAACAGGTCGTAGAATCGAGCCCCAGATGTTCCACACTTCGGGGTTGGGTATGACTGGCTGACAACGGCTAATAAGCTAGAAATAGCCCGTCGAGTCTCCCTTGTCTTTGTCGGTAATACCATTCTGCCATTTTCCGTGGAAAGTGGAAAGCTCCACTGTGGTGGGAGTTCCTATTCCCATTTATTCTCAAAAGAAGGAAAAGAAGAAGAAGAAGAAGAAGAAGAAGAAGAAGAAGAAGAAGAAGAAGAAGGAGGAGGAGGAGGAGGAGGAGGAGGAGGAGGAGGAGAGGAAGAAGAAGCTTGACAAAGACTTGACTTGCCCTGTCATGTGTACCAACTGTTTCTGTGGAGGTATAACGCACTGGAGTAGTTATGGGTCGATGTAGCCAACCGATCTTGGGACCATGTGGATCAATAGTCTGAAGATGTTTTCCAGTGGATATCATGCATGCACTGGCAGCTGTTTAATTTAGATCATAACAACGCTCTGCTCAATACTCGGAGGGCAGGCATGTCTGCTGTGTGTCTGACTCACCACCTAAACAGCAGCTTACAAACACGCCCTCCAATTCAACTCCGTTTCCACAGAGATCATGCCTACCTACTTCACACCGCAATGTACATCACCACACTCCCCGAACGCAGGTGCCGAATAGAAAGTCTCGGTCGCAGGCGTTGCGGAATTCCTGTCGCTGAATGGCGCATCTGCAAGGGCCATGGATAGTCACTGGGTTATCCAGCGCTTGCCCCACGGTTGCTGATATATACTCCAGTCTGTTAACTTCGCCAGAAGTCACTCAAAGGTAAAAAAACCGAGGAGGATGCGGTTCTCATTTTTATCTGCCTACCAAACTGAACCTTTAAAGATGATGGTTCAGAGGTTTACGAAAGGAGTCCGAAGAGGCAGGGCCGTGAGTATTCGAAGGATGAGTTCAAGAAATGGCAGACGAAGCACATCTGGAAGTCAGAGTTAACGCAGAGTCTAAGATAGTTTGGCAAATAGCGGCACATCGTTCCGGTAACAAGTTTAGTTCCAGTGCCATATTTTCTTATTAGTGCTCTTTCGGTAGAAGCACTCAAAGGAGATAGGTCATGTCTATCATGACGCATTGACTGACCTGTCTACGCCGATATTTCTCCATCATTGCTGGGTTGAGGCCCAAAGCTCAACGGATGGAACCTGTCCAGAAACGCGATCCGTGAACGCCCATCGTAGCCGACAGGACAATCGATTCGTGGCTCAATGGTTATAGCATTGGACTTAGTGCCCAGTGACCAAGTGATTAGGTTTCGAATCCCAGGCCACGCATACCCAGGGTTGGGTATGGCTGGCCGATGACGGCCGATAAGCCAGAAACGGCCGACTCGGTCTTCCTTGCCTTTGTCGGTCCTTCCGTCTTTGCATGTACTACTGATCGCTATGCGACTGCCTGAGACTACTTCAGATTGAGGCGCAAGGTACTGCGACTGAGGACTATCTTCAGCAAGTTGGTAACTGGGTTTGCAAAGTGCCCAAAGCAACGGCGATTGCCTTACAGACCATAAAAATTTAAGTCGGGGATTATCCTTTTAGATATTTTCCACAGCATCCCTCTATCCTCCTCACAGCTACAGCTACTAAAGTCCGCATGATCGGTCCGGGAACGTAAACCGTCCCTGTACTGCAGACGGCCTCTCGTCAAATTCCAGGACGTTCATATTACAGCGTCCTAGCTTAAACCCTACTTATCCTGATCCGAATCATAACACTAATCCTAACCCTCATAACCCGAGCCGGCAACGGTAGGGCGAAGGGCCCCACTTAACTGCCGGTAGACTGATCAGAAGAAGCGATCGCTGGAACGAGGGCTTTATTCGCCCGACGTTTCGGATCCTCACTTGAGCCCATCATCAGAGACAGTGGCTGAAAAGGGTGACCCGTGCACAGGAAGTTGCAGTATTTATAGGATGCAGTCGCTATGCTACCGTATACCTATAGCAATTGACCGCGATCTGCTTCATCATGGATTGTTGCCCGCTGGTGCGCTAATTGCTTGATGGCCGGCATGCCAGTTGTTAATTGCTGAAATCTCATCACCCGTGTTGGATGCTGGCGTGATGATTGCTCGGCCAGCTGGCTCACCGGCTTGCGCGCTACCCGAGTGATCAATCACTTTAGTCAGCCTATGCTTCATCACGGAATACGGAATGGGGATGTTGTTGCACTTGTTGATAGACTGAGGTCCAGTCAACCATGACTCAAGCAACTCGCGGCTCCCGCGATTATCCCTTCTCGCGAGAATTTCGGCCTCATCGAGCTTGAATGTGTGGCCGGGTCTCATCGAATGGGCCGCGACCTGAGAGTTGGCGTCATTTCTCCGCACCGCTGCTGCGTGTTCGGCAGTTCGCGTTCGGAGTAGTCTCCCAGTTTCTCCGACTTAGTTGATTTGTCCGCAACTGCACCAGATCTGGTAAACGATTCCAGATGTTTCTTGCCATGGAAGTGGGTCTTTTGGTCTCATCACCTGACGCCTGATGGTTGCCTCCGGTCTGTGTGCAACTCCAACCCAAGTGGTGCAAGAAGGCGACTAACGGCCTCGGAGACGTTTTTGATGTACGGGATCGTTTGCCAGAATTCGGGGTCGGCACGATTTTGTCGCTCGTCTAATTTGCGCATGCACCGGTTCAGGAAGTTGCGCGGGTAACCATTTCCTCTGAAAATCCGTCGAAGATATTGCAATTCGGCAACTTTGTCTTTCGGTTCACTGCAAGGTTGGCTGTGGATCGTGTCACATGGGGTCTTATCTTGGCATCCGGTTGCAGGCCGTAGCAGACATCACACTGCCAACAACAATTACTTCTCATGACCTCAAACCATTACTTAAGCTTTGCTATTTTTGGGATTTGTTTTTTGTCTATACTTTAGCTAGCGCGAATTTCAGTTGCCATACGGGAGCGTAAGACAGGATTTTCGACAGAAATCCAAACACTTTCTGTGTTTTCTTGCATTTCGTCAGCTTGCTGTCTGAAGTGCTGCCACACACATAAAACCCCCATTACCACCATTCCCGAAGGACACGATTCACCGTTGCCTCGGACACTAACCCTTACCCTAACTCTAACCATCCGGGACTTGGATCAAACCTCATTCGCACTGTTGAGGAGGTCCATATTTCCATGCTCGACCGTCCGAATTTACGCATGGACCCCATATCCAGTGTTGACATTGCTTCTGTTAGAGCAGCATCCGACAATGCCTAGCAGAGGCATCGAGGAGTCTGTGCCTAATAAGGTTACTGACCCCCATATAAGGGGTAGAAAAGTAATCTAGTAACTACTCATGTGGATACCCCAGGTTAGATAATAAGGAAGCAGTGGTAGAGAGGCACTCGCCGATCGTCTTACGAGACTCACTAGTCCCGTTATGCCGTGGGGCTCTCTCTCTCAGGTCCAACCAGCAACCACAGAGCGGCGCGTAATATAGGCAGAATAACATTACCGACAAAGGCAAGGGAGATTGGAATGGCCATTTCCGGCATATTAGTCGTCGTCCGCCGGTCCTACCCAACCCCGAGGTGTGAACCGCTTGGGGCTCGATTCCGCGACCTGTTAGGTAGAAGTCCAACGCTTCTAGCCACTGAGCCACGGGCTCGTTGTCCTGCCGGTTGCGATCGGGAATATACAATGGTGGGAGGGCGTTCACCGATCCCGTAACGGAACTCGTTCTGGAGATTGGGCATAACTAGCTGAGGACGGCTAATAAGACCGAAATAGCCATTACATGCCTTCTTTGTCCTTGTTAGTAATGTTACTCTGCGGATAAGAAAACACTTCTGCTCGAAGAGGCACACCACAAAGAGGACATTTGAAAAAGGCGTTCCCACTTGTGACGTTGCTGTGTAGCGTACGCAGCGCCGGTGTTGCCACTGGCTGAGGAGATTTCGCAATAAATCGATAATACCTCAGCGCCGATAACCGCTACCGCAGTGAGATAACGAAAACTAGCGACACGCCCATTAGTAGTCAAGTGGTACGGCTACGGGGTACCATGGCAACCCTCTCAGTACGGAATGAGAATTCTCTTAAAATCGGCAGGGCGCCAAGCACTCCGCTCAGTGCTTTCACATCTCTTTTCAAGGTCGTGCAAAAACAGTCTCCTTTACTGTTTCAGCCGTCGCATACCCGGATGACTTAACCGCATTAGATGGCGTGGGATCTCAGTTCGATTCGTGCTTAAAGCCATAATCTGGCTGTCTATGTGAGAGTGGTTCATCGTTTTTTTGTCAGGAGAACCCTATCCTGGTCGTTATATTCCAAAAAAAACAATATCTTTTTTTACTAAAAAAGCGCACGACTCACTGCTAAAAGGAAAAGTAAAACGTAAACACAAAAGTGAGGTCACGTTCTATCGAGGGGGACCAGTGTAGCGCCGGTGGCTGGCATCCGAAACAACTGTCCATCCATTTAAACAGATCATGCAAAAGCTGCAAAGTATTCAACTTGAAAGTGATGAGATGATGGTATCTTTCGAGGCGGCATCATTTTTCACATCGATCACGCAGCATTTCGCTATTGAAGCCATATAAAAATTACTAGAAGAACACCGTAACGAGGGGGACAAAAATTCAAGACAACATAAGAAATATTATGATAGGGGGCGCTCACCCATCGTTCTTACGGAACTCACTCGTTCCGTTGTGCCTTACGGGCTCTCTCTCGAGCCCAACCAGCAGCCGCACAGCGGCGCATGATATAGGCAGAATGGCATTACCGACAAAGACAATATTGTTTGGAAGCCAACTTCACTTTCAATGGAGCTGTGCAGGAACAAGTCAATGAGGTCGCCATTGTTCATTCTGATTGTCGGGTTCCGGGTGCATTTCACAGGTTTTAAAAAGTAGACAGCCCTCTTTGCTCTTTCCGCCTCCCTCCCTCCCGGATGCCAGTCAGCGACCGACCTCATGAAATGTTAGTCGGAATTCTGGAATAAGTTTTCGATTAGGGAGGATGATTCGACAGTTTGATCGTCGTTGCCGACAGTGTCCACGTGCGTCCCACAACATGGGGAGAGCAAGGACGGTGATAAGCGCATGAGTTTTCAGTGGTAGTGGACTTGCGCAGCATCTACTGCCCTCTCTACTTGCATCCGGTGTCATGAAGACCGGAGGCGGGAGAGGGTGCAGTTGACTGGTATGGATAAAACCCTCACCTATGCGTATCCACACACCAATGACCAGGATTTCATATACCAGGAAAAGTACAGGACAGCACGGATCCCAGCTAGCGAGGAGTGAAGCAGTAACTGGACCTGTTACCACACTCCAGTGTTGGGATTTGGATCGGACGTGGTTTCGTAGCCCCACCTGATGTAAACAAACCCCGATCACCTGTAATACGGGACCGGTGGTAATGGGAGGTTTTAACAGGTGGGGCCGGGGAACACACAGGCGACGAGGTCAAGTAGTTGCATGCAAAAGAATGACTATTGGGAATGCGTGGTTGCACTTTCAATGATTGAGAAATAGTTGCGCTAGTCCTAACCCTAACCCCAACCCCTAACTGTAGCCCCTTATCCTAAACCCCAACCGCTAAAACTAACCTTTAACTCTAACCATTAACCATAACCCCTAACCCTGGACCCCAACCCCAACAGTATTGTGTCCATCAGGCGGGACTACCAAACCACATCTTATGGGGATTTGTTATGGCTGTGCATTCCTGACAATGTCTGTCGAATCTGATCTGGTTCCTCTGGTGGTTCAGCACACCGACCGCGTGGCCTATTTTAGGGGCAAATAAGGGAGGATTACTTAAGCGGCGTTATAACATTGATTATCGTGCATAAGATATTTCAATCACGGCGGGATGCAGGCCACTAAATGCACTGCGGTTCATCCGCTTGCAAAAATTGTACTCCGTGAGAAATGGTCCCTTAAGTAGTATGAACCTCTTCTATTGATTTTTGATATTCTGAAAAAATTCGGATATATCATGTAGAAAAGATGTGTAAAATGTGCATTCATTTAATTGTTTGGTAGCAAGTCACGTCTTATTTGAATTTTGGGCATAAAGGAAGGATGTAGTTAGGTTATTAAAAAGTTTTTCGGTGTCCGAATAATTTTGCGCCAGATCAGCCGGTATACTTGTGTTTTGGGGTTTAAAATCTAGAAACTGCATACTTTCCATGCAGGGAAAGTCACACATACCTTTATGCCATTAACAAAATATCATTTAGCACTCGTGAAAGTTTGCAATTAATGTGGACTATTTTATGTATATCATCGGCAGAATTAATAAGCGGGCCCGTGGCTCAGTGGTTTGGTCGTTTTACTTCTAATCAACAGGATGAGGGTTTCGACCTCAGGGGTTAAATATGGCTGGCTGATGAGGGTTAATAAGCCAGAAATGGCCATTACAGTCTCGTGGATCTTCATCGATAGACCTTTGCGGCTTACACTAACATGTATGCTGGAACTGCCTTCTCCGAGCGGATTAGAGGACCTCTTCCTGCCAGGCTGTCGCACAGCGACTATTAGTATATTTAGAAGGAAATTTCTGACGAAGACAAGGGAAAATGAATGGTCGGTTTGATCTTACTGTTAGTCGTCAAACAAATGTACCCAAATCCAGGGTTGTAGAACCTGTGAGCTGCGATCGGCAAGATCAAGTATACAGAAATACGCTCATCGATCATGTGCGTGGAGTTTCTGAGGTCCAGGTATGTTGTCGCTTTCATCATCCCTCGAGGAAGGCGAAGATGAGGAGGCGAGTTCCTGGGCCGAATAGTGTTTACATTGACATTTCGGGAAGTTGCTGAAGCTCTATGCACGGTGATGGCCCTTGAATGAAATTACAAGACGCAACTGGAATCGCCTATTCCATGACGCAATCCTCATTTTAGTCTTGCAAAACGTGCTTATGTATCAGCTGCCGACAAACGCCTCATGCAGTGTTTTTCGCACCCACGTTAACGGCACCCAACTGAAGACCTTGGACAATTCCTTCTGTTTAGGCAGCACACTCTCCTGCAGGATTAAAATCGACGATGCAGTGGCAGACTGAATCTCCAAAGCCAGCCACTTCCGCCAAAGAAATCCATATGAAGTCGCCACGGCCTCCACCTCAACACCAGGCTCACGATGTACAAAGCTATTATCTTCACGACTTTGCTGCATGGTGCGGAGACATACGGTAAGTGGGTTAGCTCATGAAATGTCAACCGAAATTCCGAAATGCGTTTTCTATTCGAAAAGAATAATTAAGCGGGGTTGTAAAACTAGTCAGCCTGCAGCATAATTCTATAATAATTCAGTTACCTCAGGATGCCGGCTTTCGAATGAACTTCCTTCCGGCCGCATACAAAAACTGTACTCCATAAGAATGACTACTTAATTAGCATGCATTTTTCTCATTAATTTTCGATTTCCTTAAAAACTCAATCATATTTCATGGAAAACGTGCTTAGAAATGTTCATTCTTTAACTCATTCGGTAGATAATTACGTCTTCTTCTAATTTTATATTCGAAGGAGGGACATAATTCGGTTTTCGAAACCATTTCCGATTCCCGAATAATTTTGCACCCGTTCCACCGTCACACGTGCATTCAGGGTTTCAAAACTACAAACCGTATATTGTTCGCATACGGAAAACCACACATTTCTCTACGGTAATAAAGGAGGACCATATAGGGTTCATAAAATTTATCAGTGAATTTTATCCGTATTGTTAACTTTACAAGCCACATTGGTAAATGCAGAGACATGATGATTCACGAACGGCCATTTCACGGTATCTGAAAGTCCCACAATTAGAAACTTTTAAAACCGAATTATGTCCCTCCTTCGAGTATAAAATTAAAAGAAGACGTAATTGTCTACCGAATGAGTAAAAGAATGAATATTTTTATGCATGTTTTCTATGAAATATAATTAAACTTTTAAGGGCATCGAAAATCAATGAGAAAAATTCATGCTGTTTAAGTAGTTATTTTTACAGACTGTAGTTTTTGCATGCAGTCGGAAGGAAGTTCATTCTTAAGCTGGCGTCCTGAGGTAACTGAATTATCATAGAATTATGCTGCAGGCTGACTAGTTTTACAACCCTAATTAATTAATCTTTTCGAAACGAAAACGAATTTTGGAATTTCGGTTGACATTTCATGAGTTACCCCACATACTGTAGGCAATTTACAAGAGACACAAACGCGGAAACTCAATCACCTCCACCTTATTTGTTTCTGATAGATACTAAATCTGAGGTGGTAAGACAGGAACCTGGACAAAGGCGTTTTGGAATGCACTGAAATCCTCAGCGTCCGCCCCATATTGAAACAACTGCAACTACGCTGGAGCGGATGCCTCGGGAGAGTGAACAATGAGTGACTACCAAAACAACTCTTCTATGGAGATTTCGCCAAGTGTGCTCGCTGTGTGTTTGGTGTGGAATTTCATGACTCTATTCCGCCCTGCCATAACGGGAAAAGCTATCCCGAGTGCTTTATTTATTCGCCTGTTTTCGTGAGATCGATCACTCACTGTAGGTTGTCAATTCGGTGGTGATTGAGTATTTAGTCCTAGCTAGCCTCCTATGAAATACCTACGTAAGTCATCTAGGTAGGTTCACTCAACTGTTACCACTAGGGTTAGCGTGTGGCTGAGAGTTGGGGTTGTGGTTAGACGTTGAGGCCAAGGCTAGGGCTAAGGGTTAGGGGTAGATGTTACAGCTCGGGTTAGGGTTAAGCTTTAAACATTGGTTTAAAGCTAGGGGGTTGGGGGTTAGGCTATCAACGTCGCCAAATTCAATCATATCTTCAGTCGCGACCTTCATAAGTCTCGGATTTAACGATGTATTTGCCACACTTTCTCCTTAAATCTGACTGGCCATCACGGGCCGGGATACGCTCGTCTTGAATATCTAACAGAAGCCGCCGGTCTGCACTTTCCCGCCTGCTTACCACCTCAATTTCCCGTTTTTTCAAACTTCGCGCTCACGCTTTTATCCTTTGTTTGTGTATTTAAACAAGCCCGTGGTCTTAATGTGGGTTTTTAAACTCTGCTTCCCGAAAACACCTGTCTGTCAGTTTCGTTTACCACACCCATAAGACCTCCATACTACCTCAATTCCAGTATTACAGGAGGCCTTGACTCATGTTTGCTCAATCACACTACCGTCAGCTCTTGTGTTTTCGTTCGTTAATTCGCAATTTTTGGTGGCTGGTATACTAACTTGCACGGGGTAGGTTTTACCACTACGGATGAAAGCCGTTGTAATGGTCCTCCTTAGGCTTATTTACCGACACTAGGCAGTGATACGCTCAGCCCGAGATTCTGACCCCCAAGTCGGTTGGCCACTGAAAAACGCTGACACTGCTGAGCCCGCGTCATGTCAGCCGAGATCGACCGTGTTTAGTACCATGACAGCGGCTTGCACCGACCTGTCCTGATTGCAGGACGTGAAGGCGCCTCTCCATGTTGCCGTGGCGCTTAAAGTCCGCAGTCCTCGCAGGCGGTAGCATGACAACGAGCAATCAATAACTGGGAGGCGATTATAGGCAAGGCCGGCGCATTGGTCAAACCCTGGGTGGTCTCAGTGCAGAGGCTTGGCTGCAAGGCAGAGCGGGAATACTCATCTCCGGCAGGATAATTCGGGTGCACCCGACTATCGTGTAACCTGTCTCCGTTGTAGAGATTAATCATCTAAGTGCTTCTTTCCGACAAGGTTGAAAAATAAACACCTACCCCCTCCCCCCCCTGAAATCCACGCTTACATGGCTTTACTTGCTTTCGCCGGGTAAATGTCCGCACTTGATTCTTGGCCCTGGAGAGGATATGTTCGTCAGTATGTTCTTCATATTTATTTCATTGCACTATAGAGGCATTCTTTTGAGTGGCCTAGGAAAAATGGAAGAGAACGCCAGCAGAAGAAGCCGGGGGAAAATCAAGTCGGTATGCAGCGTTCTTTCAATCCAAATGTACATAAAACGCAAGACCCGCTGCCATGGCAGGAAACGTCTGGAGTCGTTTACCGGAACTGACGCAGTTACGGACAGACCAAGTACGTCGAAGAAACAGGGAGATTACTCTGGACGCGCATGTCTCAGCACGCAGCAGCGATGAGGAGGAGAGACGCCAGTTCCTAGGTGACGGCTCACACCACGGAACCCGGTCATATTTTCAAGTTCCAAGAGACCGAAATCCTTGCAAGAGCTGACAACCGCGTGAGCCGCAAGCTACTCGAATCATGGTTCTCAGGCCTGCAATCCATCAGCAAGCGCAATGACATCCTGGTACCATATTCGGTGCTGAAACATTCCTTGAGCAGGGAAATTGGTCACAGGGGGAGGGCGCGGTCGCTCAACTATCCTGGTGACAGCGGGCTAAATTGCCGAGTCATCATCACGCCGACATCCAGCACAGATGATGAAATTGCGTCAATTAACGACTCAGACGCG
>CACRXP010000148.1:859781-870293 GCA_902702965.1 Spirometra erinaceieuropaei
AGCTGGCTGTGAGGCGAGGCGACGCATTGTCACAAGTGGCCGCCCACACCTACGAAATGGGTCACGAGTTTGACTTCGCAGCCACCAAAATAGTTGCCCACGCCAATCACAGTTTTCAGAAGAAAAGGCGACGAGCGAACGTTGCTTTCGACAACTTCTCGTCAGGTCAGTACAGTCATATGGGAGGGAGTACAGTGAGTGCAAATATCAGTAAAAGTTAGTTTTCAAAATACAGGCTAGGCAAGAGTGGAAGGGGGCAGAAAGTTGCATGTGGTTAGTCCACCCTTGACCACGGTAAGCGCGGAGCCTGAACGAGATTCTTCTCGGCGCATAAAATCGGTTTTCGTAACCTGATGGCGGCCATTTCTGCTGTCGCTAACAGGCGCTGACCCAGTGGCTTAGGGTAGCTCGAGGGGACCTTATAAATCACCCGAAATGCTTCAGCGGGGTCCACACGATGCCCTAAATCCACTGCATGCGCATGGATGACGCTGTCTATTCTCCTAGTTTCACCTTTTTCCAGCCATGCGGGAAAGGTGCTCTCGTATTCGTTTGGAAAGGCGCCGACTCGTACGACCAATATGACCTGCTCCACAGGGGCATGTTAGTGAGTAGATGCACATTGAGGCAGTCTGAGATAGCAGCCTATTCTTGCCTTCTCCGCGTAAAATAGAGTTAGTAGAGAATGGTACGTAAACCCTTGCTGCTGGAAAAGTTCCCGAGACAGCTTGGTCAAGGCGCCTTCTTAGGAGTTCACTTGCAGCGTCTCCCTGGAAAGGGACTTTGAGGAACAACGTTTTCTTTTCGACGATCAGTGTAATGGGTTATGCGGGTCGTTCGGCAAGGTTCTTTGCAATGAACCTGTCAGGATACCCGTTTTCGCGAAAAAAGTCCTGGATTTTTCTAGGTTCCTTCTCGATACTATCTGCTGAACAGATTTTTCTAGTCCTTTGTGCCAAACACCTGACTAGATTTCGTTTTTATTGGAGAGGTACGAAACTGATCTGACGAGAAGTTATTGAAAGCAACGTTCGCTCGCCATCTTTTCTTCTGAATATAGCTATGGAGACTTTCACAACTCTAAGACAATCACAGTTTTGTCGAAGTTAACGGACGCCCTTCAGCAGACTAGAACAGAAAGATTTGCATCACCACGGATTTGATCAGAAATCGGTCCAGGGCCGTCGAATTTCAGTTCATTATAAACACACCAGAAAGTGTTGGGCAGACCTTTGAAAGTGTTAGCAAAGTTTGGTTTTGTGACTGTCAGTATTGTGCCTCGAAAAACGCTCGTTCTTTTAAGCACGACACCAACTGAGAAAAGAATGTTTACTGGAAACTGTTTTCGTCTCTCACTTACGAGATTCCGAACGCGATGATTTTTAATCCATTCTTTCTCATTATTTGTCCACAGCCAGAAGTCGCCCGGTAGAAGTGCTATTAGGAAGGGATCTGGCGTCGCTGCTCAGTTCTGAACAGTTCAGCTATGCGCACCCAAGACACCAGTTCGCTTGTTACAAACGAAGAAGTCCATTGCAGCCGCACGAGGTGGGCTCAGCAGCAGTGACTTCCTGGCAAATTTGTTTTTTGTGAAGTAGACTTTCGCTGCACCTACCTCACAACCCCTGCTTCGTTATACACGTGTTCCAATGGCACGCTAAATTCAATACGATCGGAGGGGGTTGTGGACGCGGAGGCTGGCAGGGTAACGTGAATAGCCTGCTCCCTAGCTAGTGGGATCGCCCGCACACACACGGCAGCCTAAAAGAAGCGAAAGGGGCTTCGTACGCCGACTCCGTAAATACAGACGCATCTGGGTAAGCCGGCGAATCAGCTCCAAGAATGCAACGTTTAACCAGCCCCGACGCTTAGAAAAACATACTTAAGTAATGTGGACTGTCGTGTCACAAAATCGTTACAAGGGGTCCTCATTTTAATGTAAGGCCCGGGGATAGTTCGGTTGAATACAAATGTGCATAGCTTAGAACTATAAGCCTAGATATATTGATATGAGGTATATATATATAAGGTAAGATATACAGATATAAGCCTAATGTGCATAGCCTATAAATATAAGCCTAGATATAGATATATACATATATAGCCTAGAAATATAAGGTCCGGTTGAATAAAAATGTGCATAGCCTAGAAATACAAGGTCCGGGGAAAGTGTGGTTGAATAAAAGTGTGCATAGCCTAGAAATATCTAGTAAATGCCATCGATATTAAGGAGGTCTCCTGAGATAATTTCGAACAAAAAATGTGGGCAAATTTGGCTGCCGTGGTGCCCTGCCAGGCTAGAAAAGCACCCCAGTTGGCAGCCGGAAAACCAATCGGTTACTTGACGGGGTGCCGTACTGGTGCACAAAGTCTGAACAGCAACGCCGCCCGTGGACGGCAGAAATAACAGCCATTCGAATGTGGAGTCCTGCCCTCTGCGCACATGTCACTTCCGACACCCTTGTTATTGGGTCGGTTTTATTCCTTCTCCTCGTTCTCCAGCCTATCCATCATCGGCGTTAGTCCCTGGGCCTCTCAAGTAACCTGATACTTCCTCTTCGGCTATCAGAATGCCTGGTAATTCATAAAACACCATTGAGCCAATACTTAAGCACCAAAAACTATCGGTCACCCATTTATCTTCTTTAAAATCAATACGTTGAGAATTACCGTCTGCTGTTGGGACAATGCTTCCAGGAGGATGCGATCTCCCACAAAATGCCTACAAAAAGCAAGCCTTTAATTGGAGGGCAGGTATAACTTTTGGCGGGACTAAAACTCAGTGTATAAACTGTATACTACTGTACTATGCTATAATTTGATTTACCGTCATTTTTCGGGAGGAGCTTGGCACTGGAGATCAAAAGCTAGCCAGTCGCACTGTTTGGAGGAGCGTGAAGTCATGTGACGCGATTGTCTTTTCCATGCTAAATCCTTTTTAAAGTTTTTGGCCATTTGATTTCGGCGCGTTTGGTGGAAATTTTGGGCACTTTTTACAAACACAGGCGAGACGTTGAATGGAGTCGTCATTAATGCGATCAAGTCTAAGGGCTGATCAACTAAAGAGCCATTACAGATAAAAGGTGGAAACAGGACTACGTAAGGTCGAGCGTCGTCGCAAATCCACTTTTTTTAAAATCCCCTACAACCAGCAAAGATTCAAAGCGAAATGTTTAATTATTCGAGTAGTATAGGTGCTGTTCTTAGTTGTTAGGCATATATGAGCAGTGGAGTGATTTCTTAAGGAAGAAGTATGGGAATTTTTATCTGTCGAAATATTTTCCGGAAAACTGTATTTTTTCTGAGTATAGATTTAGAAACGTAAACTGTCTTGTTTTAGAAACACAGTCGGTTTTGACAGTTACCTAATTATTATTTGCCTTTTTGCTGACTCATAATTTTAAATTTTCCCAGTATGTTACACTGGATCGGCGAATAACTCCTTTTTTTGAATGCACCATTTTAGGGAGATTTTATTTCCTCCAAGCCTCCGACATCCAGTTATAGTCTGCCTGATCATTTTTGGGCAAAGATAGGGTGTAGGACCCCCAAGTAGATGGCTGCTCTAAAAATATACCCTAAAATTCAGTGAGACTGTAAACATCACTTATTATTCACAGTTCCCATTGTTTGAAGTTTCCTCCCCTTCTTGACTAAATGTAAACTTATCAGCGGCGCTTTGTTCAAAGTCCGTCATTTTTTGTGAATTTCTTTTCGTTTTTTGTTACTATCGCACTAACTTTCTTTACCAAATGACAGCGTACGACAAGACTTTCGGCAGAAATTTATCTTTTTCCTGTGTCTTCTCGCCGTCCGTCCTGGGTGTTGCCACCCGTAAAACCCCCTCTACCACCATTCAATGTATGACACGGTCCACATGCTGGCTCAAGTTAGTTGGGGGTCCTACGCCCTATCGTTGACGCCGAAAGAACTAAACGACTCGTCTATACGTACCAAACACAACCTGATCCATACTTCATGCACCAGACTAAGATGATGGTGGTCAAATGAGAGCTCGACAGTCATGACCCTCTATGTCCACCCTGTGCTCCACAACAGGGTGAGGACAGGGACGGTGACTTGCACGCGGATTATTTCAAAGTGATAGTGGGCTTGCGTTGCATCCACCGCACTCGCTCCTCCAGGCTCACCCGGATCTAGTGTCAAGACCGAGCCAAGAACACTGGAGACGGGAGAGGGCACAGGTGGCTGGCACTGCGTGAACCCGCACCCAGGCGTGCCACCAGATCCCCTGGTCCTCACCGTACACTGACCAGGATTTTATACAACAGGAAACAGGAGGGAGCAACTCGGGTTTCACGTGGTGCGACGTAAGCCTGCAATCTGGCGCGCCATTATGCCCCCGATTTTGGCATTGGCTACGGGCGCGAATTCACAATAACGCCTGCCGGATCCAGATCTAGTCTCCGTTTGGATCCGACGCATCCAGTGCGTGGCTCGTTGGAGGGACACAGTGTTCCCATATCTGACACGCGTAGACATACCTGCCTTCTACGGTTACTGCAGCTGCTTGGTCCCATGTGGTATGCTGTCTCTCGTGCCACAACACGGACTGCCTGGACAGCCGGTTCAGAGAATAACGGTTCATAAGGTAGTCCTTTTTCCGTTTTTTTTTCATTGACCCGCGATACTACTGGGAGCAGTTTTACTTTGCATCTTTCAACCCAAAACCCCCCTTGCCTCAGACGAGCTGGAGCATCCTATGCAGCTTCTGACCTCTTCGCTGTATAGAAACCCTACCAGGTTTCTGAGGCATCTATCAACTGCATTCCAAAGTAACATCATCCTCCAACGGCACACGTCTTTGCGTTTACCAAAACCTCACTGAAAGATTCAATTTTGAGTTGACTGAATGTCGGCTAAGTTATTAGGTCAGACATGCTCACCACAACCTCACTTTTGCGTCAGAGACAAAACGAAAGTCATCTCGGGCGGCAACCTACCGCCTCACAAATAAATTTACCGTCTGGCCAATGAAAAAAGCAATCATCCTCTTTGCTTATTCGTGCTAATTATTAATGACACCACCAGTTTTGTTTCCTACACCTATCTGACCGACAGAACTGGGATCTTAATTTCTCAATTGTCTGCTGCACAAATGAAAAAAAAACTGACCAAATGCATGCGTCAGAGTGTGGTAGCGCGTCTTTTGTTTGAAGTAATATTTACGGAGCTTGCCCCTCAGCCCTCGTCCTCACCGGCTTTGCCGCACAAGTCTGCCCTCGCTGAAGGGGATGCGGATCACGTAGGTGGTGGTGGTGGTGATGGTGGTAGCTTTCTGCCAAGCCTAGCCTCTTTTACTGCTTCAGCAAAATCACACCCCAGGGTAGTGCTCCCGCACCCCTGCAGATGGCTGTCTGGACTTTCAAATGGGGCCTGATTTCAAGACACAGACCTCTACCCCCTCCCCTTCATTCCTCCCCTCCCTACGCACTACTAGGACCTTGTCTGGTCAGATCAAGTGCGTCGTCTATGCGCTGGGCAGTCCGTCAATTGGGTCGGGATGGTGGGTGGACCGTACTTGTGTGTGTGGCCTTCTGGCCTTAGTTTACCTTCTCTCATTTACAAAAGAGTCAGCGCCGCCAGATTACAGAGGGCTCTGATCTGGTCCTAAATTATGAATTCCGTCACCACTCAAAGACTTTATTCCAGCGAGAGGCGGCGTGCCTATACCGACCGACATGAGGCAATTAGAGTTCTGATAAGAAGAAGAAGAAGAGGCGATCGCCTGACGTTTCGGATTCTCACTTGAACCCATCATCAGAGACAGTGGCAGAAACGTTTCTGCTACCTGGCAGCAAAGGTACTAGTTAGAACCCCACACAGGCGCTTAGTTGATATTCTGTCGCTGCATGGCACAGCTGCCAGGGTTTTGGCTCATCAGTGGGTCCCCCAGCGTCCCCCGTAGGCTTCGCCGGTGGATACCTCTGTTTTGAAATTGCAGCCTTTTAATTTCCCGAGAAATAAATCGCTAACTGGGGAGTAAATCGACCCGTTGGAGCCTTATAGGCTCAGGCTGGAATTTGATAATGAATACCTAAGCCGAGGCCCATTAGCCACAGCGGAATAACCGCATAGTATTCATAAGCTGCCAACAGGCAACCAGTAGTACAGTGAGTGACCGATCTCATGAAATGTTGGCCGAAATTCTGAAATGCGTTTTTGATTTGGAAGGATTCCTTAGGTGTGGTTGTAGTACTGAGTATCATACGGCATAATCCATTAATTCAGAAGATGAAGATGCGATCACCGGAACAAGAAATTTATTTGCCTGACGTTCCGGATCCTTACTCGAATCCATTATCAGAGACATTAGCAGATAAAGGTGATTGTGGCACCAGGAGTGCAGTATTTATAGCACGTGGCTGCCGTGGGACCGCATGCGCACTGCAATTAACAGTTCTCGTAATCACCGCTGGGGCCGTAATTGATGCGGTGGTGGCTTGTCGGTCGCGTGGGCCGCGAACTGCTCGAGTCATTGTTCTCAGGCCCTCAGTCCATCAACAAGCACAATGACCTCCCGGTACCCTATTCCGTACTGCGATTTTCCCTGGGCAGGGGAATCAGTCACGTGGGGAGGGCGCCGACGAGCAGTTATCCCAGCGACAGTGAGCCAGTTTGCCGAGCAATCGTCACACCAGCATCCAGCACGGATGACGAAATCGCGGCCATTAACGACTCGGACTCGGACCGACAAGCCACCACCGCATCAATTACGGCCCCAGCGGTGATTACGAGAACTGTTAATTGCAGTGCGCATGCGGTCCCACGGCAGCCACGTGCTATAAATACTGCACTCCTGGTGCCACCATCACCTTTATCTGCTAATGTCTCTGATGATGGATTCGAGTAAGGATCCGAAACTTCAGACAAATAAATTTCTTGTTCTGGTGATCGCATCTTCATCTTCTGAACTGCTACCTGGAACTCGCCTGTTCGCTTCTATCAGTAATCCATTAATGTTTCGTACTCGCCAGGATGTCGGTTTTCGAATGCCCTTCTTCTTCTTCTTCTTCTTCTTCTTCTTCTTCTTCTTCTTCTTCTTCTTCTTCTTCTTCTTCTTCTTCTTCTTCTTCTTCTTCTTCCTCCTCCTCCTCCTCCTCCTCCTCCTCCTCCTCTTCTTCTTCTTCTTCTTCTTCTTCTTCTTCCTCCTCCTCCTCCTCCTCCTCCTCTTCTTCTTCTTCTTCTTCTTCTTCTTCTTCTTCTCGATCTCCTTCAGAAACCACACTCAGCAAAAAGTGACTACTTAATTAACATGCATTTTTGCATTGATTTTCGATGGTCTTAAAAATTCAAATATATTTTATAGAAAACATGCAAAAAATAAGCCTTGTTCTACTCATTTGGTGGTGAGTCACTTAGACTTTATATTTTATGCTTGAAGACAGGGTATATTTAGGTTTTAATAAAGTTTTTCAATTCCCGAATAATTTTAAGCCAGATCGGCCGTTGTATTAGCGTTTAGCGATTTCATTCTACAAGGCGCACGCTTTCCGTGTGAGGAAAATAATTTATCCCACTATGTCTTCAAGAAGATACCATTTAGAGTTCATGGAATTTTCCAATGAGCGCGGACCATGTTATAAATTTCATGAGGAGCAATGGTAGACAGACAAGTACGATGCTGTATGAATGTACATTGCACGGTCTTAAAAATTGTATGATTAAGAACTCCTTTAAAACCTAAATATACCCTGTCATCAAGCATAAAATATAAAGTTGGCGTGATTTGTCACCAAATGAGTAGAATAAAGCATATTTTTATGCATGTTTTCTATAAAATATATTTGAATTTATAAGACCATTGGAGATCAATGTGAAAATGCTTGCTACTTAATTAGTCATTTTTTACCGAATGTGGTTGTAAGACTGATTATTTTGCGGCATAATCCAGTAAAATTTCGGACTCGCCAGGATGTCGGCTTTGAATGCATTTCTTCTCGATTTCCTGCAAAACCCACACTCGGTGAGAAATGATTACTTAATTAGCATGCGTTTTTCGCAATGATTTTCGATGGTCTTAAAAATTCAAACATATTTTATAGAAACAAATGCACATAAATATGCTTTCTTCTACTCATTCGGTGGCAAATCAAGTCGACTTTACATTTTATGCTTGATGACAGGGTATATCCAGGTTTTAAAGAAGTTTTTAATCATACGATTTTTAAGACCGTGCAATGTACATTCATACAGCATCGTACCTGTCTGTTTACCATTGCTCCTCATGAAATGTACAACGTAGTCCGCACTCATTGCAAAATTTCATGAACTATAAATGCTATCTTCTTAAAGGCATAGAGGAATAAGTTATTTTTCCTACACGGAAATCACGCGCCTTGTAGAATGTAATCGCTAAACGCTAATGCAACTGCTCATCTGGCAAAAAGTTATTCAGGAATTGGAAAACGTTTTTAAAACCCAAATATACCCTGTCTTCAAGCACAAAATGTAAAGTCAACGTAATTTGCCACCGAATAAGTAGAAGAAAGCATATTTGTGTGCATTTTTTTCTATAAAATATTTTTGAATTTTTGAGACCATCGAAAATCATTGCGAAAAACGCATGCTAATTAAGTAGTCATTTCTCACCGAGTGTGGGTTTCGCAGGTGATCGAGAAGAAGTGAATTCAAAGCCGACATCCTGGCGGGTCCGAAATTTTACTGGATTATGCCGCAAAATAATCAGTCTTACAACCGCGCCTAAGTAATCCTACCCAATCGAACACGCCTTCCAGAATTTCGGCCAACATGTCATGAGATCGGTCACTCACTGTATGCAGAGGCAGTACCTACAAAGACAAGTGTGACTTAAATAGCTATTTCTAGCTTATTAACTGACGCCAAGTAGGCACGACATGCCATATTTGACAGCGCAGGTACTAGCTAAAAGGCCAGACACCTGTTTATGCCAATATTCTGCCGCTGTATGACACAGCTTTGAGGGGTTCGGCTTTTCAGCGGGTTCCCCAGCGTTCCCCGTGTGGAGGACTGTCGTGAGAGACCCTTGACTGATTCGTCCAACTCAGGTAGTGCACCCGATTTGAATGCGCCACAAGACTCTTTCATCCGCATGAGTTCATTATTTCCAATAATCAGTCACAATGATAGGCTCTAGACAAGTGAATTTGTAGAATCGATCCAGTTCCAGGTGCCATTCCAGATGGGGTTGCACATCCCCTGTCTAGGAGGGCTTTGATGTCCCGACCTGAAACTCAGGCTAGGGCATCAGTCAGATAAAAGTGTTCATTAAAACACAACGGGTACTGTGTTGCTGGACGACATCAAAAGAAAACCAGCGTATTTGTAACTCACAGCTCGTACAGAACGGCAATGTAGCTTTCTGGAGGCCATTTGCATACTCCGAACAAAGGCTTCAACACAACTCCGCCCATCTTCGATTTGGACAGCAAACGATGATACACCTTTCTGGTTTCAATCTCAAGTTTGTACTGGTCGTATATGTGTTTATTCTAAAGAACCGAGGATGGTTTATTTAGTTGCATTAATTGGTGGGCACGTGTCATCGAAATGCATCCGGTCCCATGAAAATATAAACGCATGTGATAAGTACACGTACGAGAAATGAGCAGGATATCGTGATGCTTAAACTGGCCTCATTTGTTGCATGAATAACGCATTCTGCCCAGGTTTCTGTGAGGAAATTAAATCAGTTGTACACAATGGAGCTTCTTTGTTTGGAAAAGGTCTCCGCCAAGCTAACCAAAACTCTGGCGACCGGACTTGGCGTGTGCGAACTGATGTTGGAAATACAGGAAAGGCAGAGAAAGAGAACGAAATTTAACATTAAAATAAAAGCCAACTTAAAAAGTCAATTTTTATGGCAGCTGCGTGAACACTGGCTGACCTCTTATCAGGACCACGTGCATGGCAGACGGTGAGATAATGTCACGGCAGGAAATCGGGTTAATAACGTTCAAACCTCGGATTGCCGAGACATATTAGTTGACTCTTACAGCAAGGCGAAGAGACGTGATCTGAACTGAGCAGAAGGAGACGCGCTCGCCGAAACAGACATTTTATTCGCCTGTCCTTTCGGATTCACTCTCGAACTCATCATCAAAGACTGCAACAAATAAGGCTCCTGGATGCACATGGGGGTTCAGTAATTATGCAATGCAATTGCTGTGCGACCACATACCTGTCAAACATAGCAGTTCCGGCATACACTGCAGATGGTTGTAGCTGGTGCACCCCGTATGCATACATTGTCCCCATCTGTTGGCTTCTCTGATAAGAAGTTCGTGTGTGAATCCGAGACGACGGGCGAATGATATTCTTGTCTCGGTGCTCGTGTCGCCTGCTTACCAATCACTTCCCCGAACGGGAATTTTAGCTTGCTATCTGAGTTGCTTGAAGAAGGGGACACGTACGTTAAACGCCGTCCAACTACGATAATTTGTACTGCTGATGAAACCTCGGCCGGTTCGAACGATCGACGCATGATTAGTGCACAACGAGACCCTTTCT
>CACRXP010000148.1:870881-885235 GCA_902702965.1 Spirometra erinaceieuropaei
CGGTTTTTAAAGACCCTGAAGAAGCAAGCAGACAGCTTCATGTAGTACTTGGTCTTAATAAGTAGACATTATGGTTTGACGTCGATTTTGTAAACATGAACCTCGCAAATGAAATGTAGCCCAAATTACACTGGGTTCCTTTTATTATAAGGAACTAAGGTGATGTCTGACTCGCGCAGCCGGCGAACTTCCTGACAGATCAGTTGCCAAGAATTCGTTAGGTCGATAGGTTCTTTTGATTCAAGGGCGTACGTCTTTAGGCTGATTTACATTCGCACTTCCGTAGTCTGCTCACAGAAAAATACCTATTTAGCTAGAAAGATCTGTCGCTCCCAACCTGTTTCAACTACGGTTTCGTAGTGAATAAACGGTTGATTTGACCCAATTATGGAAAATTTGGCGGCATCCGAGGGATTCAAACCCACAACAGTATGGGCCAAGGCTCAGTGCAGCCGAAGCTATATGCACGTGAGCTGCGAAACCATTGGCGGCCTCGTGACCTTGCCCTTGTTGTCATGGGGGAGTGAGTAGAAAACGGAGTCGCGGTATGGACGTCCCGCAACGCTCGTTTGAAAATCTTGTGTTTAATTTTTTTCTCTAGGAGATTTTTTCTTTATTTTTAGCGTTTCTTTTCGATTTTGGGCTAAATTAGGATGGAGTCGGTGCGATTGGCTAAATAACGACGTCGCGGTATAAGTTGACCGCAACGGTTGGTTTGTAATACTAGTATTTTATCGGCTGTTTCACGTCTCACAAACTGTAAACGTAAAGAAAAAGCAGAAATAAAGACTTTTATGCAAGAAAATAAAGAAATCCACCACCGAAAAGGACCCCAAACCCTAAAACAAAAAGAAGGTTCTACGTCTAAGCTGTATTGTAATAAATCCCTAGATAATCCGAAAACAAGAACAATAGTAACGAATAAATAAAAAAAATAGGAGGCAAAGTGATTAATATCTCCCAGGTAGCACTTAGTTAAGAACAGTAAATTTTTTTTCGATTTTGTTGTTTTGGTAAAAACCCGCAACCGGGCAGAATGTGTGATTTATAAACGAAAAAGCACCGACTCCGGCTTTGAATCCCACACAGACCGTCGCGATTTTCACAAATGGGTAAAATGAATTAGTCAAATCTACCAAAACACCTATTTATAAAAGGTTCGTCCACGACTACCTGCCATGCCACACGAACAGACTGATTCAAGACTGGCTCGCAGGAAACCCTGATAGCTTCTATCTGAAATGTGTACTATATTTTTTAAATTTATTTCTCAAGGAGCATTAAGAATAGAGATGGCTTTGCGGCAAGTTGATTTAGATACAAAACACTCTATATGTAATTCACATGTTTTTTTGTAAAGGATTTGTTTCTGGGGTTTCCATGAAACTTTTTCTGAAGCGTGAGGCCCGCAATGATGCAGTGATGATTCAACTATGACCATGTTGATATGAAGGAACTGTTAAGATCAGAGGGTGATCTCTTCGTGACCTCCGAGGATCAAATGGAACCCCCAAATTTTGCAAACGGGCGACTTGATTGATACTCTGTTGCCTCAGAAACCCAGTTCAGACTTGCCCCCACCCAAACAAATGATGTGCAGTTGTCAAACCCTGGGCATATCTTCCGTCAGAAGGTAGAGGTGAGGGGTGCCTGTAAAATGGGTCGCGCGGTAGGTGCACTGGAATAGCACGGAGACCAGAGTCCGGCAGAGGCGATTAGAAATGCGCACCCATAACAAATGTCAACATTGTAAGTGTATTGACACACCAAGGTGCAAGCTCAAGCCGCACCAGTTGGACTCCTAACCGTCCACCTTTTTTTCCTTCCGTACAAAATCCTGGCCAGTGTCCGCTCTGGACCAGGGGTATGCTGGTACGCCTAGGTGTGGGTTTTCGCCATGCCAGCCCCCTGCGCCTTTCCCCGCCTCTGGTCCTCTTTACTCTGTCTTGATACCTAGCTCAGGTTGGGGTGGAGAGAGTGCGGAATATGCATCGCAAGTTCCCTTTCACTAAAAACTGACACACGCACAAGTCACCGTCTCTGCTCCCGCCCTGATGTGGAGTACATTGTGGACATCGTTGGTTGTGACGGTCGAACTGTCAGAGGTGAGAGGCAACAGTAAGTGATGCAAGCCAAAAATTATGAGACCTCGGGTGGTGCCATATATTGACCAGCTATTCAGATAGATTGAAAAATGATGACGTTTCTCAGGACATGTGAAATATAATTTCAGTTAGAAAGGATTACTTAGGTGGCTTTGCAATACTGAGTAACATGCAGCGTAATCCGAATATATGTCAGTCAGAGCAAGATACCGGCTTTTGAAAGCGCATCTTTCTAGCCGCCTGCAAAAATCACAGTTAAAAGTTGATAACTTAATCAAAATGTCTTTTCAATCATTTGTCGACATCCTAATAAGCCCTTGTATATTTTTAGGAAACGTTCACATAAATACCTCTTTTTGTACTCACTATGTGGTAAATTACGTTCTCCAAAAATTCTTCATTCCATGAAACGATATCTTCTGGTTTCAAAAGTCTGTAGTCTGAAGATTCTTAGGATCACGAACTGTCTGCTCGAATAGCATTATTATGCCCGTCTACTAGTAATGGGCCGGTCATATACATTACAAAAATTTGAACCCTCTGTGATGTTCTCCTAACAACATAGAGGAATGTGTTATTTATCTCAAATGGAAAGTGCACAACTTGTGATTCGGGAACCTTGAACGCGAGTTCAACAGGAGGTAAGATTTAAAATTATTAGGCGATCGATAAACTTCTCTTAAATTGGAGACTGGGCTGACTTTGAGTAAAATAATCAGAAAAGTCGTTATTTGCTGCATAATATGTGTAAGAAAGGGTGTTCTCACACACATTCTATAAAATATATTCGATCCCGTCGAGATTACAAAATTAATTTGAAGATGTTCGATACCTGAACAGACGTTTTTAATGCCTGTGAGTTTCATAGACAAGCAAGACACACATTCAGTTGCTGACACGCTGGCATGACTGAAATATATTGGTGCGGTAAGTACAACCAACACCTGTCGTATGCGACTGTAAATGTCTTAGTAGTTTAGCCGCTGCTTTTTGAAAATATTTGCATTAAAATCTATGTTTTTTCTTAAGAAGGCCGTGATTATGACGCAGAAACAATATTTGAAAAGTTTTAAATATTTTTTCGTGAAAAAATGATGAGACAGTTATTAGGTTCCGTCTGTATGACCTCGCGCCCACGTACATCGCTGCCAAGTTGGAAATAGCCAGGTCAACAGTTTACGCAGAAGGTTTTTACCAATAAAGACAAGAGAGACTGAAATGGCCATTTCTGGTTTATTAGCCGCTGTCAGCCAGTCATGCTGAACCACGAAGAGCGGAACATCTGGGGCTCGATACCGCGACCTGCTAGTTAAGTCTAACGCCCTTAACCACTGAGCAACGGGTTCGCTGTCCTGTAGGTTTCGATCGGGAATATACAATGGCAGAGGGGCACTCACCGATCTTTTTTGCGGAACTCACTCATCTCGTTGTGCCTTACGAGCTCTCTCTCTCTCGAGCCCAACCAGCAGCCGCACAGCGGCGCATGATAAAGACAATTTACACAATAATCGACCATTATAAGAAGTTCGGCAGCATCGACAGGGGGCCTGGTAGCGGAAAAACAAAAACGCTTGAACCCCTCGTCTTGTAAGGGCTGTCGGAGATGTATTTATTGCAATCCAGTCCGAGGCATGAGAAAGAGGGCTTTGGAGCTTAAGGGGTCAGAGCACACTGTCCGAAATGTTGTGAAAAAGGACCCGAAGGATACGTCAAGGACTAAGACCAAGACGCATCTAGTTACTGAGGCCGTGAAAGAAAAGAAACTGGAAAGAAATAAGAGACTCTTAAACTTCCTCAAGTAAGGACCACACACGGTGCTCTACTCCGACGAAAACTCCTCAAGGTCAACTAAGTGTGCAACAGTCGAACATATCGCTATATGAGCCCCCCCCCAGAAGGTCAACGAGGTACCTGAGAATGTTAATTACAAGTTTCAGACCAAACATCATGCGTCCGTGATGGGGTTTGGCCTGACTGCCTCAGACGACAAAGTCACGCCCCTGTGTTTATCAGGACCGGAGCCAAAATGGACACATATTTGTACCTAGATGTTCTTTAGAATAATGTCTAGCCTTGGATAGATTCCAACTACACTCCAGACGACACTGCAGTTTCCAGCAAGAGGATGCACCTCTACGCACGTCACGGAAGACCCAAAATTGGCTAGAATACCACATGTGTTATTTCTGGCCCTAGGAAACGTGGCCACCAGGTTCACCGGACTTAAATCCCCCGACTATAGCACTTGGGCGTATGTCGAGGGGAAGAAATGCAACAAGCCCCACAATATCACTTAGACCATGAAGGCCTCCATCATTAGAGAGTGGAAGAAGATATCACCGGAGTACATCAGAAACGGGGGCGCCAAGTTCACACAGAGAATCGAAGAAGTCATTGCTAAAATGGCACTCATATTGAATAGTTCCTTTCAAAAATGAATTTTGGTTCTTTTCTGTAAAGTGCATTTGTTTCTCTGGTTACGTTTTCTTAATTTGGTCCAGGCTGTAGTTCGGCTCACTCAAATTATGAAATTTACGGTCGCATACGGCAAGCAATCCTTTCTAACTGAGATGATAATTCAGAATTTCAGTTAACCTTTCGTGGGATACGCTACTTACTGTAATTTCTTTGCCGTCGTCGGACGGCAGTCTAGACCAAAGATCCGAGACAAAACACGAAGGCCTTACTCCAGGTCACGCAATCGGGTCACGTCGGTAAACACATCCTCATGCGACTTAAAAAAGCCAACTCACGCAGCAATCGGTCCTTAGGCAAGTCAACATATGCACGGAGTTTTGTGCTTAGTTTGGGTGAACGGTCGAGGTCCAGACGCGCGAGTCCCAATGTCAGAATCATTTTTTTGACTTAACAACTGCTTGCCAGACTGTTTTAACCTGCTTTAACAATCAGCTTATGCAGGCTCTGCAACCGGTGTGTCGCCGGACACATTGACGTATTTTATTCAGACTACATGCTTCTCCTGTCATTGTTCGTCCTGGAAATTAAGGAAATTTACGCAGGTAACAAAAGTGAAAAGAGAACATTCATTATTTAAGTAGCAATAATGCGACGTTTAATTTAGTCCACAGCACATCGGTACTGTAACCTATATAAGCAGTGTATTGTGTTTAAAAGCACATTTAAACATTCCTAGTGAATTGCCATTCTCACCGGCACGTTTTCTACGTATCTTGTATGCACACAAGAGACAGATATCATATTTGCATCTTTCCGGAACGCCGATGTTAGAATTTGTCGAAATTTGACTTGAAACATCAAACTTCCTTGTTAATACGTGGGCAAGGCATCTTGGGTAATGGCCACTGAGCAGTGTTCGGCTTATGGGATTGGGCTCCATGGTTATTTTGCAGAAGCAATGACTTGCGCGTGAGTTAGTTTACAGTGAGGTAGACGTACAAAACATCTACTGCACGTTCTCCCCCCTCACGCAGCAGGCTCCAATTGCAAGGTAGTGTCAGGATGATGAGAGATGGGCTCAGACGCAATGGTCGACAAAGCATGATGACTGATAGAGCTAGGCGGTACGTCTGCGCGTGCCCCATATGATATGGACTCCCTTCGTCTACCAGGGTAAACTAGGAGCATAATTTATACATACGTGAGATGTGCGTGTCCTGCCACATGACTTTGCGCAGGGCATAACAGCAACGGGGAAACTGATGAGATGTCTGCTGCGGGCACGAGATATGATTGTTGCAGGATGCTGCACGTGGTGTAAGAGGGAGCTTATATCCTGCCTGAGGAGGTGTGCATGGACAGGAAGATAAAGCGTTGCGATGGGGTCTGGAGTGCTGTTGTATCAAATATCTGTACGGAGACGCGCACGGCCAAATACGACCACAAGATGACTGAACATCTTTGGGCAATGTAGACGGGTAAGACGAGTGCCAAGAGCGTATATTCAGGCTCCTGACTCTGGTACGCCAGTCTCAGTGCGGTAAAAAGCAAGAACTCGCACAGGCCGATGCGTAATAAAAGTGTGATATGGCAGTAAGGAGTGGATGGGACTGCGGCTTTCGAGTTGTTGGTAGTGACGACGTTGATGGTGGCGGTGTTCGTAGTGCTGATGATACACGAGTTTGCGGGTATGGAAAATCGTTTGGTCGCGATGACGCCGCAGCGAATTCTGTTCTCATAGACACAAATGGCCGATTTAACCTATATGCTGTCTGAATGCTATTGGGAAGCGCAAGCAGGTGAGGCGTACTTGGCATGAGTGTGCTGGGACGCCGCGGTTTAGTTCGCCGGTCTCGGTGCGATGGGTTTGCAAGTGACCGACCAGGCCTATGTGTGATGGGAATGTGCGGTCGCAATGGGGACAGGTTTAAATAGGGTCCACATCATTGGCGGTAGAGGCGATGTTCAGAATGCTTTGCAGGACGGTAGGGGTGTTCTCATTAGTGATGTTATTTGAAAAAGCAGATATGCCGTGCTATAAGATAAGGAGCGGCCTGGTCCGGTTGACATTGGCGTGGGTCCGCACATGTCCAACGAGGCAAATCCGTGCCTTAAACTTCACTTGATAATAAGGGCACAGGGACAGAGTGGTTGCCGACATAACTGGTCCGTAGTGTTTAGGCCTTGCTGGCCTTGGCAGCGAAAATGCTGTTAGTGTCAAAGGTGGCTGCTCCAGATATCACGACAACGCGCCACGTCTGCCGATAATGAGCGAGGTATTTCCAAGTCTTACATGCAGAATATGCTTCAAATTACTTCCTAAATCCTCCTTGTTATTATTATAGCATTACATTTGCGATGGTATATTTACTCAAGAAAATAGTGCCTGCTTACACACCGGAGTGTTTCCAATCCGCGAAACGAAGCCTGGCTACTACAGCTTCGGTTCTCCTTGAGAAAATTCTTTCACAGATATGAATACAACATATTTTAAAAGGTATCTTTTGTAAGCACTTATCGAGACTGCGAATATGTGCATGAAACTCCCATGGGTTCTGAGAGTGGGCGTTCCGTTGCTTGACTTCCTACTTTAGTCATGTACAGAA
Source organism: Spirometra erinaceieuropaei (assembly GCA_902702965.1). Lineage (NCBI taxonomy): Eukaryota > Metazoa > Platyhelminthes > Cestoda > Diphyllobothriidea > Diphyllobothriidae > Spirometra > Spirometra erinaceieuropaei. Next base: position 878,011 of record CACRXP010000148.1, read on the forward strand.
GTGAGAAAGAGAAGGACGCCTAAAATAGAACCTGTCGTGACCAAGCGGCGTGAATGTGCGCGTCTGTACTCAGAGCGCTACTATCGTCAGTCCAAATCCCATCTTGGGAGAGAAGACATAAGGCACCAGAATGAGGGGTTTATTGTGCACAGAAACCGGAGTTGTCCTCTCAGGCGGCTGTGGCCACTGGCGAAGACAGGGCTGGTATTGCCTGTGTCCAGTAATGACTGAGAGTCTCTGGGACAGTGGTGGCAGCCGCTTTTGTAGGCTCGTGGGCCAAGCTCAAGTGGTGGCCAGTCTGTGTGCCTTGCATTTGCCGAGGGGTGCTGTCCCATTGGCTTAGGCTACGGTTGCAGGGGGGGAGGTGCGTTCAAGTGGCCTCATGGGCAGCTGCGGCTGTGTGGACACGGGTATGCCCGAGCTGTCGGTCGTGTGACTTCAGGTCAGCGCGTCTGGAACGACTCACTGCAAAGGGGTGGATGACCTTAAGGCAGCGAGGTCTTGAACAATGACGCCAGACCGGTCATGATGGCTGCCCACTGCAAACCTCATGGGCAAGCCAATACTGACGATTTATTACTCGGGAGATGCATTCTTTAGTAAAAGCTCCCTATTATCCAGAGTACACTTGGAAATGTGCTTAGGAAATCAAAATATCTTACATCAACATAATAGCTCTTGTTGACGGTCCTGGTACGACTTACACACATGCACGGAACGCTCGCAAGGCAAAAGATGCGACGATAAAAATAATGCTGGTCAGAGAACACTTCTCTTCGTTCCTCTACATGAGCCGTTGACTGCGGTTTAACTAGCTTAAGATGATTGTACATGATATTCTGGTCAGCTTGACTGAATGTTAATCTTTGGACTTCAGCCCAAATCCTCCTTTGTACATCTGTAGCATTTAGAGTAAAGAGTGTGCAGTGTTTCGCAGATCTGGCGCAGCCGCCGCATAAAGGTTAGATAAATCTGGTTTTCCATTTTGTCGGAGTTCAGCCTGTTGAAGGGGGCATCCGATGTAGTAAAGACAGTGGATCACAAAAATCGTCAAAAACATAAGAAGATAACGATTGAGATAAATTATCTGAAACAGACAACTTCGAGCTTTTAAGTGGCGACATTCTTGTCTTTCTAAGACAAAAGTCGGGTTCTTCTGTTGATGAGCGCGGCGTGAAGACTCGTTTATGTGTAATGCGTGACGTACAGTTACTATTTAGGGCCAGCTGACCTATTCTTGAAAAAGGCTATACAATAACTGGATGGACAACTTACAATTATCCATCATTTATGAATTGTCACAGGATATGAGATCAAAAGTCAGGCAACTGAATAAAGGGAAACCTCATCCCATACTTGGACAAATTGGACAGGTTGAGTGCTAAGGCTTCCACTCTCTAGCCTTTATGCGCACAGCTTGATGGCAACTGCGGACGAAGGCTTGGCTAATGCACACAACAATTTCGACCTAAGAGATGGAATTGAGGAGCTGAAAAACTTTAAAAATGGTTGCGGACTACTTCGCGAGGCAATTAATCTTGCATGGCAGTCAAAGAAGGCGAAGGAAAAGGTGTGCGTTTTTTCTAGCCCTCCGTTTTACTGTTAATTGAAGGTTACGCACTCGACTTTCGGCAAAGTTATTATGAATTTGAAAGCCTCAAATAGACGGACGCAGTTCAAATTGAAAGAATTGCGTGATGCAACTTATCAGGTATGTTTTTGTGCTAAGTAATGCACCCCATAGAAAAAGCTTCTGGTTGACCAACAGCACCGGCAGCTGCAGAACTTACTATACGAGTTAGCCCACATTGAAGGTTCCATTCAGACATGTCTTGAGTTTAAGTGAGAGTCGATCATAATCCTTTATTGTTGAGGTCTTTACATGATGGAATCGACCTCATTCCTCTTGAGGAGTACTACGAAAGTTGCGGTAAACAGCATCCAGCGGAATCCCAGCACCAAGAAACGCTTGACAGGCTGTATTGGGAACTAGAACAACGAAAGAGGTAAACGAATACCACTTTCCTTGGATAATACCTCAGTTTGCATTCGAGTTTGGATGAGATGTCGCGGTCCGTGGAGTCCATAACAAAAACTATTGATGAAAAGCAGAAATACTTAGATGGTCTATCAGTAAAGCTGAAGGACGTTGTCGAGGTTTTCCGCATATCCCATAACTACCTTTTTAGTTTACAAGACCATTAGACTCCGAAATGGGCCTCAATGTACACGAGAACGAAGAAACTTATCAGACTGCTTTTCTCCTTCCAGCTCCTCTGTACATAATTTATTCCCATCTGATAACTTTCGTCGAATGTAAAGGTAAGCTTTACGTTTTATTCATCCAGGCTTATTTATACTGAAAGCCACTTAAATCGTTTGTCCTTCAGTTCTAGTTGGAAATTTGACCTTATTCTAATCATTCAAAAGCTGTCGACCATCCCTAGTCACAAGCGATGCTACTACTCTGTATTGACTTTTGTCCTATCAGGCGCTATAAGTTTGAGTATGTTCGTTTTTACGTGGTCTAGTAAATAGAAGGTTGTAATATATTTCTTCCAGTCTAACGGCGTGTACATTTTGACAATTTACCCAGTATTGCTTCCTCTTGGTGTACTTCACTGAGAATTTTATTTTCTTCGCCTCCGGACGGCAGAGTAAATCATCTATTTCTCGTGAATTTCTAAGACTTTGTAGTCACAGTGCACTACTTCTCTGTATTGTTTGGTTTGTGATAATATCCTCTGCCGGCTGCGACCCCACCCATCTATCTTGACTTGCATCTCGACCTTCCAGAGTTGCAGTCTCGCGCACAGGTCTTCATTGAAGGTGACTCAGAGCTGGCCCGATCGGTTAACACCACCGGGATTCCTCGTTCTGACGAAGGGGATGCAGATCCGTCCGAATTGGAGGAACAGGAACGTCCTGCTGCGAAACGGGTAGGACTGCTTTTTTGCTAAAATAAGTACCGAAATGTTGTTTTAGCGAATTTTTCACGTTCCGTACCTTTGTTCTCGACTTGAGCGTTTAGGATTACTAGTGCGCTTCTCTTATTTCACCGTATTAGACGCAATTTTAACAATTTCGAACGAATAACTTCAAATAAACCTTGACATCTTGAATATCCTCTAAAATCGTTGGAAAGAGCATGCCGTTCATGGGAACATCAACTCTCATGAGTGAGTGGAACAAAAGCCTTTATGCTCTTCGTCAATTTTCCATGATATTTGAAAGCCTCTTTCTGAGGGAACGCTTTTTCGACCGACTGAATTCGACAACCGGAATCTCGAAATCCAATAATGTGTGCAGAAGCCCTACAGCTTTGGAAGTACAATATCGATTTCTATTCAAGATGCTGTCGCCGAGCGTTCAGTAGGGACGTTATCTGCATTTCCGCATGCGACCTGTTGCCGCCTTTTGAAGAACGATCTATTCGTGCTGCTCACTAATCATGGACCCTGAACCTAAAGTACCCACCTAGCACTATTTGAACCCAGTCGTCATATGTTTTTACCATTTTCGATTTTTTTCGATGGGCTGCAAATGCAGTGAAATTCTCAATCCCAGTTCAGCAAGTTTTTTTAGTGCCATCGGTGATAAACGCATGTCTCTCCGTTTCCGTGCTGGTATCCAGTAATCTTTGTTTGCCTATTCCCGCCATCAAATCCGCAAGCTTAACCACGTCCCACTCTTCAATTTCGCCCACATCTCAGCGAATTCGAAATGCGACCCGTTTAATGAGTGTACAAGCTAGGCACGTTTGGGGGCACACATTTCTGGCCTAGAAGGCCCCATTTTCTTCACTGAACTTCTGACTCGCACTGACTTATTTTTTCCGTTCTTTCGGTTATACTTCTCAGTTTAGATAGTCTCGCTGACATCCTATACGCAGCTGAAAAGGCTTTGCAGGTTTCTTTTAGTTCGAAATGGCGCGGTTCCATGCCCACCCTTCTCTACGTTCACACCTGGCTGTACGGAAGTCCTGAGTCGTGACCATGGGGGAGAAAACTGGGTGCAGTGACCAACCGAACGCCGTGCCGCCTCCTGCGGTTTCCCACTGCGATAAAAACCGCGTAGTCATATTGTGCTATAATTCCAACTCTGTGACGCCGTTCTCTAAGGACTTTGTTTTACGTCCCAGAGTTCTCGTGGCAGATGACGTTGATCTGACCAGACTCGGGTTCTGCGTAACCGACTTCGGAGTTCGAAACCACCTTTATAACCTAGCCGAACCGTTGTTGAATTAGAGCAAGGATACTTTTCAATAAGGTCTACGCCAAAATCAGTTTGCGCTTTTCTGTGACTCGTCGTAACCAGTCAAGAACACTGTATTAGGTATTTTTAAACATGACCTACGTTTTTGACGGTCCATAGGCTTGCTTACACCACTCTATTCTACTTCCATATGTGTTAAAAATCGCGTAGAAGTTGGCGCCAGCAGTGTCAAAACTTGGGCTGAATGTTAAATATTTTCCAGTGAAACAGTATATTTTCCGGTACTCAGCTCTATTCGGTCATTATAGTGCGTGTGGATTGCCCGTGTGTACTTGTCGTTTGACTGCCGCACAGCCTCGCCAAATCCATAATTCTGATTGACTAACTAATAAGTTAATTAGCTTTGTTCATCCCAAAGTGTCCTTATCAGCCTTCGAAGAATCGCGGATGTAGCAGAAAAGGGTCGCGAGACTTCGTCCACAGGCTGGAACACGTGTGTTTTGTGGGTTTAAACAACTACTTGAATGGTGTCAGTAACACATTTTATTTCTAATTTGCAGAAAGGCCGCCATAAGTCGAAAAGCGCCGCCGAGCTGGGCGACCAGGCTGCCAGCAAACACGATGTTCCGCATCCACTTTCCGTGTGCGTGCGTATCTCCGAAGGTGGGTCAGGAGTTCTGGTTTGGTGATTTTGCTCCGTCCGTTAACTGGCATGAACTCGGTTATCCCTTCTTTAGAGCCGAGCTCCAAATGGCCAAATTTCACCCTCCTCATCCGATTTACGTGGCTGCGCAAAAGCAACTTGGTCAGCGTACAGACGGATTTTGAGCAGCCGGAACTCTTAAATCCCCTTTCCCAAACTGGAAGGTGAGCCGTTTTGCTACTTGCTGTAACCTGCTATTGGGCTACCCGTTCCTTCCTCTGTTCTACCTTTGTGATGTCAAATACTGTAGGACTTGTGGCAAGTTTGCGCCCGGTCCCGTGGTGAGTCGCTTGGACAGGGACTGCGAGGTCATTTTCAGTCGAAAACAGCGTCCTAACCTCGCTGTTTTTAGTTTATCCAGTCTTTGTAATTAAAATGTAGCCGAACCGCCATTAAGAGGACGGGACCCAATGAGTGCCGTTCATTCACTGTCACCCTGGTCGGCGTGTCCAGGTTCAACGCAAACCCCTCGCCTGTGTTTGCGTCATCACACACTGGACTGCTGTTTGGGTCCTTATGCAGTGGATTTAAAACGCGAGCCACCGGTCAGATGTTTCGTCTCAGTTCCCTTATAATCCCAGTCAGGCAACAGTAACCACTCCTTCCTCATGAAATGCTGGCTCTTGTCGATCAGGGCGGACGAGTTGGCTGTACACACTGGAGGGTGCAATAGGAATGCTCGACCGTCGCGAACGACTGCATTCACCGTGTACGTCACCGATTGGGTTCAGTGCCGGTGACTTAAGCTTGAATTGGTTTATAGTGAAACAGACTCGCGCAGCATCTGCTGTACTCTTCACTCCCACAACCACATTGCTCCAGAGGTGGGCTCGGGCACAGTGGATGACAAAGCCGCACAGCCCGTCTACGCGTGCCATACGCAACCTGGTTCCCACAGCACGTACCAGACCTTCGTGATGGCGACTGGGATCCAAAATGCGTCAGATCTGCATAACGGCCGCATTAAGGAGTCGTTGATCCTGCCTCTCATTCCAAAGAAGGGATGCAATGGTGTGCCATAAGGAAGGATTCCTGACCAGCGTCGGTCTCACACCCCCCTCCCCCTTTCCCATGCACTAGTCGACTATCATATTCTGCCAACCAGCTGGTGATAGGATTGGGCGCGGTGGCTGATGCAGCGTGAAGGCGTGTGTTTACGACCCGCCGCCACGCACATGTACAGAAGTAGTTTTGGGACCGCGCAGACAGGTTAACACATGTTGTGGGCCAATCACCCTCGTTCTGGTCCAGCGCGTCTGCAACACAGCCGGTTGTGGGGCTGGAGGGAGTTTAGTAAGTGAGTCGCAGGCCATTACAACCTCACGACTCGCATTTCTTCTGCATCAAGTGGACTGACTAGAGCGACCTGGCAACGATCGATGTCATCGTCGCTTATTGGGCTACCCAAATCATCTGCATGTCGTAGTATTCGATGCGGTCACGTCTCCTGACGACGCACCTTTTCTTGCTGCAGCTGGGAGAGCAGAGTAGTTACATTTATCCAATGCACTCTTCTAGTACAGTTCGAGCTCAAGAGACCACAGACTCCACGACATTTCGAGGAAGAAGCGAAGAAGACCTTTACTTCACTATCGATCGACTCACTACGTTGTACTTTTTACTATATCAGCGACCAATTTTTCCAGACCAGCTGGTGCGCATCCTGAAGACCTGATGTTTAGGGGGGAGATCCTAAAGGGGGCAGGTACGTTTGTTGTGGATATCACGTCGTTCTCTTGTCTTCCCAATATTATGCATCAATGCCGGACTTACACAAGTCTGTCAAAAGGCACGGGGACTATATGCTCGTTTCGGTTCGCTTGAAATCATCAGGCATGTATATTACGGTCTGACCCCAGAGCAAGAACCCCCCAGAGATTTTGGTTGTCGCCAATCACCTAGGAGTTCGCGCTTTTTCAGCTATGTCGAGGAATTTTATCCTGGCGCGGAGGAACCGACCTGACCTACTTATGAAAGTGGGATGATCCTTCTCCTATCTTCCCTTTTAAAATTCGTATCGGTGTGCTGCCAACTTATGACAAAAACGAAGTTGCTTGCCAATGGAAAGTCCCATTCATCTTGACCTAGTGTAGTTAAAAACGTCCTTGAGATACTTCGGTGACATTGTCATAGGAATCCTTTCTCGCCTAGATTACGTCTTCTTGACAATTCTCCTGAAATAATTCAATTTGCTTGTCATGTCAAATTGTCCGTCTTGGTCTGAGCCTGCGCCCGGTTTCATTCCTCACAACAGTCCTCTTTGCCATGACATTTACAGTCTACTCCTTCTCCCCTCCTCCCCATTCC
>CACRXP010000148.1:885874-896429 GCA_902702965.1 Spirometra erinaceieuropaei
CAGGTACGCCTGGACAAGTGCTGGCTCTCAGCAGACTCGCAGTGGACGCCGTAGAGCCCTCCTTCCTGCCGAAACTGCCACCCAGCCAGCTGGGTCGAACCTTCCTGTGGGCGCAACAGCTGGCTGGACTTCACTGCCTTCCCAACCTCCCACCCGTCGTCCGCGTTGGGGAGAAGCGGCCATTCCAGCAGGTCGCAGCTGGTGCTGCCGCCTCCGTTGATGGCAGTCAGAGCGTGCAGGCGTCCACCTTCGGCTTCATTGACACCTGGTTCTCTGCGGTCATGCGACGCGTACAGTCTCGCCTCCTGCTCAACTCAGAGGTGCGTTTACCACCCCCCCCCCTGACTGGAGGGAGTAGTACTCAGTACTATTTAGACGCTTCCGGACTTTTGAGGAACAAAGGGGACAGCGACACACTGTGATTTTATTTTCGGTATTGAAAATGTGAGGGAACTGGGCCCTGATGGGATGGGTAGAACCATCCTAGATGACGCACTTTGACATGTGATTCGTCCACAACTAGGTCTTTTTCAACACAGCATTCATGCGGCACTACGAGCTAATAGTTGGGGGCTTGGAAGCTGGGCTGACTTTCAGCCATGTTGACTAGCACTTCCTGTGGCCTTTATGGCTAAGCTTGTGAGCAAGAGGTCGGGATGTCTGTTCAATGAAGCATGGTTCTCATGAGTGGAGAAACCCTGAGGCGTGTACCAAGTACAGACTTGGATTCATCCTCGCTAACCATTGTTTCGCACGCATCTCTAGTCGCCTTAACTTTGTAGTATCCTTGGAGCTTAGTGGACGTGTAAGGAAAGAGTGGGGTAACCCGCGAGTATATTGTACAGCACATTTCAAGCACAATCCATCACTGCTACTAAGAAGAGAACAGTAGTGGCTATTGTCGTTTGCAACAAGTGAAGAAGCGTCCAATCAGAGTAATTATTGTCAGCCTGTGTGTGATTATGTGCACTAACTTCATGGAAGTGGTCAGGTCGCATGGACTGAGACTAATACAATGAACGGCGTCGTTCCACATCCCAAATTCAACTTCTCTGTTCTTTGCCACTAGCGATTTTGGTGCGGTATCATCGTGCCTGTGCATTCACCGTCAAAGTCAAATTATGTATTAGCTACTGATTTCGCTGTTTGGTTTTATTTCAGATCACCTTATTGAAGAAAATAAGTGCAAGCGTCTCAGCACCCATATTTGAAATGTCAAGTGTTGTGCAGTGTAAAGAACAGCATACCATTTCATGTATATTAAGGGTTTTTTTCCGTCAGGTTTATGTGCGGTTTTGTGAAAACTCACTCAAACGAGAACCTCAATTGTCAAAAAAGTGAGCGCTCACGGCAATTAGGAATGTGTTTTCCATCAATCAAACAACCTTCGTATTTGAAGAAAATGAGGGACTCTCCGGAACAAGTTTATTTAGATGCTAACGTTTCGAAGAGCTTGGTCGGCTCTCCATTGTCAAAGCGAAAAATGCACTTAATCGACCAGAAACCCCAAGTGGTATGTCATGTTGGTCGGCCTCATGCTGATCGATTTTTCTCTCCTCTCGCTGCCTCGACCTCTGTTGACGGGCATTTTGTCTGCGTGCTTTGAGTCACCACTCCGTCGGGGGGAGGTGACGAAACCTTTGTCGGGTGGTCGGTCTGGTAGTTCTTGTTCTTCCTTACCAAGTAAACTCGCTGTCAGGGCTGTATCCGTATAACCTTCTTGAGTCCGGTGTGGCTGTTTGGTCCTGAGCCCGACGATTGTGATGACGTAGGACATCGTAAGCTGCAGGAAGGTCCAGATACCTGCTGATGGAGTGGGCATCGGAGAACCATGCCTCGAGAGTTAGCCGTTCTGCTTTTGTGTTGCCCCGGCCTAAGATGGTAGCTCTCTGGAGATCGAAAGTATGCCCAGTTCCCCCAACGTTTGTTGCTAGTTGGGAGGTCAGGACCAAACAGCCACACCGGACTTAAGAAGGCCATAGGGAGACAGCCCGACGGCAAGTTTACTCGGTAGGGAAGAACAAGAGCCACCAGACCGACCACCTTCCCCCGACGAAGTGGTGATTCAAAGCACGCGGAAAAAATGCCCGTCAACAGAGAGGCCGAGGCAGCGAGAGGAGAGAAACGTCGATCACCATGAGGCCGACCAACATGACATGCCACTTGGGATTTCTGGTCGATTGGGAGCATTTTACGCTTTGACAATGGAGAGCCGACCAAGCTCTTCGAAACGTCAGCATCTCACTAAACCCGTTCCAGTGAGCCCGTCTTTTCAAATCATCAACCGGGATCTCTCAACTTTGCCAGTCTGAATATTTATTACTCATACTCCTTAAACATGGACCGAAGAATTTTTAAATTTCCCTGGTAGTAATTAAATGCGAGTCGGGGTTCGAGTATTCAATTCATTTCGAGCTTGGTATATGATTGCTTTTAGGCAGGCTTTGAAATAATGACCCATGCAGGGGAAGCACGTGCCCTGATTGGTTAATGCAGTCTGAAACAGCTCAAATGGACGACCACGTCCGAGTTGTTTGCGAGTTCGGGCGGCCGAAGAGTCGACATCGAGGCGAATTCGATGCGCGTTCGACCGCCATTAGGGATGATTTCGTCAATCCAAGTGAGGTTGTCATACGCATGAACCCGTAACGTCCTCCGAACTCACGTAATACATGCTAGCTTTTGCCAAATGATCATTTCAGCTGCCTATGTGCCTTGCACTCGGGGAGAGAAATAGCCAATTATGCGGTAGGTAAATTTTTCTCCCCGATTTTGGACGCATGCATACGTTGCGATGTTTTTCCTACTATGAATCGATAAAAGCCCACGTGACAGGGGCCATGTCTGCCACGAATTTACTATCTAATGGAAGGGCTTATTCCGACCTAAGATTTGTTATTTTGCGAATTTTGGGAGGTCACAATGCGCATTCGTGCAGTCTAATGCCAGCAGACTTGCAACACTTGCTAACAAAGTGTACGACGCGATTCGGTTCGGTTTCCATATATCAGAACCGAAAAATCTCCCCATGGGGGTGTCACAGAAATGCGAGGTTTTTTTTCGAAAAATTGAATGCTGTGCAGTTTGGAAACCCCTGGGTAAAGTATGAAAAACGTGCCTTTCGTGTCGGGCTGAACTTGCACAGTCATCGAGACTCATGTAAAAGTGCACACAACTGAAAAGCCCTGATGTAGCCAGCTGGCTGAATGGTTAAGCGGTGGAGCGTTTGACGAAAGGCGCTCGGTGGCCAAACCTTCCCACCTCGGTCCCGCAAACTTGGGCCTGGGTAGGGTTGGCCGACGATGGCTAATAAGTGGGAGACGACCATTCCAGTCTCCGTTGCCTTTGTTGATACTCTTGCATAGGTTACTAATATGTTTAAGCAAAAGCTTGTCTCGTAGAATTTCCACGTCCTTTCACATCACACCGAAGGCGGATCCATATTTCGGGACATTAGGATGTACCAGGGATTCGGTAACCCCGGGTACGCAAAGTACAGTGGGCAAAGTCTTACCCAGTGTACTCTGGACATCTGTGGCCTTTTTGAGCTCCAGACCACGGGTAACTCATGATCCCCGAAGTGAGTTCTCTGTTTCCTTTACTAGCGGAAGGATTCGCGCCAATACTAACTGCTCGCTATGGTGTCCGTCCCCCACTCTGACAGCCGCCGAATCAGGCCCCACCTGTATGAGTGCAAGTAAATGCTCGGGTATCAATGCTGTGCTAATGCTTCCGTTAGCCCCATCTGCTCTCCCTAGCGCGCTGTCGAGAGAGGGCGGCAACCGTACAACCGCAAGGACTAATTGACGGACTTCTTGTGGTTGCCCTCTACAATAGGCCATACGGTAGGTTCACTGAACCAACACGGGGGCCGGACCAGGGTATGGCACGCGTCATTAGCATGCGCACACATAACAAATGCCATACATGGGGGGAGGGGGTCGTGGTGGCACGCCTAGGCGCAGGATCTTGCAGCGCCAACCAGCTGCGCCCGCTTACGCCTTCGGTTTTCTTGACCCTGTCTTGACACTGGGTCCAGGAGGGTGTGGGAGGAGAGAACGGGGTAGATGCAGGGCAGGTCTACTATCACTGTCAACTAATTCACGCGCAAGTCACCGTCAATGTGCCTGGCCTGCTGCGAGGCACACGGTGGACGTCGCCGGCAACCACGGTCGAATTTCTGGTTGTACCAGCGGAATCGGGCCAGCCCCGGCACGCAGCTACGTATTTGGTCGGTTAGGATTAATTTCCCAGGAATGCCCTGTGAAATTCACCTACCCAGTAGTTTGTTTGCCACCACAACAGGCTTCTAGCATCTCAGCCAGGATTTTCCGACTCGGTATTCCAAGAAGGCATTTGCAGACAGCTAAGATACTAAGATGCGCCCGGTGGATAGAGGCGTGGACTTCTAAACCAACAGGTCGCGAGTTCGAGGCTCGGGTGTTCCACACTTCGGGCTTGGGTATGGCTGGCTGACGACGGCTAATAAGCCAGAAATGGCCATTCCAGTCTCCCTTGTCTTTGTCGGTAATGCCATTCTGCATACTTAGTGGGGCTGAGGCCGGCAGCGCCTGCCGCCATCCTTATCGAGTACATAAAGTCCTGCCTGAAGTATTGGAATTTCCGAGTTCTGAGAGCTTCAGTTTGACTTTATGTTCAAAATACTTTTAAGGTTTGGCGTAGAGTACGTACTTACTTCTATGGTAGTTTGGCTCACAACAGCCTTTATGATTCGCCCTTTCAGCTTCGCGCGATCGAAGATGGTATACTGAACCTGTCAGAACACCAGAAACCATTCTTTCCCATCACTGAAGAGATCGGTCTTCGCACTTGGGATCGGATCACACTGGATGAGCTGAAGGTGAGTTGGTTCGTCTTACTTTTTTGCAACTTTAATGGGCATTTTTTTAAACTTACGATTCAATGTGGTACCCCTTTGGTCCCTATAAATAAATAATGCGCTAGAGCTTGGGGCTGAACAGCATACCAGTCGAGGGGGGACAGGCCTTGGTAATTATTTGGAAGCGGTGGTTCCCGACTGACGATGCAGTAGTATTTCTCGTCTACAGAACTCTCTTCAATGCTCAGTCTCCAAAACCAGTACAAGCAGAATTAACATTCTACACGCTTTTTGGTGTCCGTCCTAGACGGAACTTGAGGAGCGATGCACTCGAAGAAGACGAACCGTGATTGCTTACTTGGGTTGTACCTTGAACCAAGGACGTTTTATTGACCGTTCCATCTGCATAATATTGGTTTTTATTCTCGATAGTCCCTGAATGCCGGCAATATGTGGCCTAACACAGCAAGCAACGTAACCCAATAAAACATTTACTGAAATGTTTAAATTTAATTTTGGTTATAAAGCATTACTTGGGTAGGAGTATTATATTGATTATTATACAACATAGTCCAAGGATGTCAGTCACATCAGGATTCCGGCTTTTGAATGCATGTCTTTCAAGTCACCCTCGAAAATCTCACTCGTCCAAATGGCTGATAATTTAATATTATTGTCATTGATTCCCTACGTCTATTGCGAGATTTTTAGGACCGTGAATTGTCTGTTCAAATAGCCTCGAATCTATCGGTTTATTAATACCGCTTATGAAGCAAACAACGTGTTCCATATAAACCTCGCCAAATTTTATAAACACTACATGACATCTTAATAGCAGAGAAGAGTGTATGGTTTTTCCTAAGTGTAAAGACCACAGCTTGTAGTTTTTAAACAGATACAGATAGTTTTTTAACAGATACAACGACAAATAACCTTCAAAATTAGCCCGGAATTGAAAAAAAACTGTTACAAAGTGGGAAATGTTAGTTCTTTAGGGAGAAGAGTTTAAGCAAACGTAACTTCAGAAGATCATTTGGCGTGCATACACGTACTTTTGATAAATTCTCGTCGGGACAGTACATTTATATGAGAATGCGGTACAAAGTAAAACGTGTGAGCGATCAGAGAAATCGATTATGGTTCGTCTTATCATAGAAACTGAGTGTGTGAATAGGGGAAGGGGGGAAGGCATATGGTCGCCAAATAGTCTTCTGAATTACTCTATGGGGATTCTCGAAACTTTAAAACAGCACAAATGTAACTTGTTACAAACTGAGTGTAAACGGGGGTTATATCTGTGCATGGTCTGTGTAAAATATTTCCCGACTTATATAGCTATCGGAAATTAATGGAAACAGTAAATACGTTGCAATTTTTACAAGTGCGCTTTTTATTGGTGATTGAAGAGACACACCCAAAAACCGACACCCTGGCATGACTGAAATATCTTGGCACCCTACATCATGCCACTCAATGCTACAACCCTGCTTAGGTAATCCCTTTGAACTGAGATCACATTTCGAAATGTCGGTTAATGTTTTGCGTGGGACGTCACCTACAGGGCTTCCTATAGGGCATGGGCATGTTTCTAATGTTTGAGCCGACGTTAGTACGTTCTTGCGTTCGCAGCTTCTCTATGGGGCTCAGCGTTACATCCCGTCGTGTTATTTAGGCTATACAGTACGTGACCGATCTCATGAAATGTTGGCCGTAATTCTGAAATTCGTTTTCGATTAGGAAAGATTACTTAGGTGGGGTTGTAATATTGATTAGCGTGCGGCATAATCCTATAACATTTCAGACTCGCCAGGATGTTGGCTTTTTGGATGCACACCTTCTTGACCTGCATAAACCGTACTCGGTAAAAAATGACTACTTAAGTAGTATGCATTTTCTATGTGAATTTTCGATTGTCTTATAGATTCAAATATATTATATAGAAAACGTGCACAAAGGTAAGCTTTCTTTCATTTGGTAGAAAATATCATTGTCTTCGTATTTTGTGCACGAATAAATTGCATATTTAGGTTTTGAAAAAGTTTCTAATTGTGAGTTTTTTAAGACCGTGCGATGTCCATGCATACAGGACCGCACATGTCCGTTTACCTCTGCTGCTCATGATATGTACAAGACAGTTCGGATCCATTGCGAGATTTTGTGAACTCTATGTAGTATCTTCTTAAAGGCATAGAGGAATATATGATTTTCCTTGCACAGAAAGCATGCACCTTGTTGACGGAAATCGCTAAACACTAATGCAATGGCAGATCAGGCTCAAAAATATTCGCAAATTGGGAATTTTGTTTACAACCCAAATATATGCATTTAAAAGCTTATTTTTGTGCACGTTTTCTATATAATATATTTGAGTTTATAAGACCATCGAATATCCATAGGAAGAATGCATGCTACTCAAGTAGTCATTTTTCTACCGAGTGCGGTTTTTGCAGGAGGTCAAGGAGTGCATCCAAAATCCGACATCCTGGTGAGTCCGAAATGCTATAGGATTATGCCGCACGCTAATCAGTATTACAACTCCACCTAAATAGCCCTTCCAAATCGAACACGCCTTCCAGAATTTCGACCAACATCTAATGAGATCGGTCACGCACTGTACTTCATTAGAGTTATCAAGTGCCCATCCTTCGTGTCAATTCCTCGTGCCTAATCTGTGCCAGCTGAAAAACGTGGATAGTTGCAAGTATAGTATGAGAGTGACGTTTACTGATCAATCCTGCTTATAGGACGGAATATTGGCGATTCTGATTCGAATACTGAGTGGTTTCCCACACGGACTACACAGTTATTGGCTTAAAGGCCAAAACACGCGTGTTTAGCTTATCTTGTGCCGCTGCGTGACGCAGTTGTGAGGATTTCGGCTCATCAGTGGGCGCCTCGGTACATAAACGCAAGTTCCCATTCTGTTCTGTTTCATTTCTGAGGAAATTAATGCGTGAACTTGGAGTAAATCCATCGGAACAAAGCTACTACAGACCGCCTGTTGGCAGTTTGTGCATGCTACACGGTTATTGCGCAGGAGCTGGTGAATTTCAACTCGAGTATTCATACGTAAACTTTAGGACCGGGTCTAAAAAGTCTTGTTCCGGAGGCTTTACCTCGAATTCGCGCATTAATTTCCTGGAAAATTAATAAAGACAGTTTCAGATTCGCTTTACGATCCTAGTCCACAATACTCGCAGGCGGTTCCATAACCGACGGACAAAAAGTAATCGAGAAATGCTATCGACAGGTCGTCGCCAAACGGACAGACTAGGGGACGCCATCATAGCCCGGGTCTATACCTCTCGCAGGGTTCTTTTTGTGAACTTTCGAGGGTGTCTCTGGAGCGGTCAAAACATCTGAATTGTCGCATGTACCGGACATCTGTCCAGTCAGTCCCACTCTACAGTCGTCCATGCGAGGCTTTGCTAGGCCTCAATGTGCATAAAAGGCGAGCGAGGTGCACGGATCCCGTTTCTGAGGACACTGCCCTCGCCTGTTACAATAACATCATAAGGCTATATACCAGGCCGTCCGAGGAGGCGAATAGGATGGTTTTCGTACACTCCTCGTCGTCCTCCCGAAAGCTCCGTTCAGCGGACATTGTCCCCTCAGTCTAGACGAAAAAGATTAGTTCAGCTGAAAACCGGGCTCTACACGGTCCGTCCAGGTATCGAGGTAGTTCTTGGGTCTGGAGTGGTCAGTCCCCCTGTCCGAGAAGGGCGCAGGTCGAACTCAAGTACCCTTCTAAGGGATTGATATTATCCTGGAACGTTATTACTGAAGTTTCTACTGGTTGTGAAGGCAATAGGTGTCATGAATGAAAGCGAATTTACGAGTCCCAGGTTCTTGTTACAAAGAAGATGAGCGTGCGATCACGGGGACAGTACGTGTATGAGTCTGAGCTTTCGGTCTCATACAGGAGGCCATCATCAGAGACTGTCAGAGTGCGGCGTCAAATGAGCAGTTTTGTAGTCCAATAATGAGGCGGTGCACGCAGTCACGCCTCCATGAGACGGCGTGGACTCAAGCTTAGCGCGGACACCACCCCTCCACTCCTATTCCCCTTCTCTATTTGACTACAAAACTGTTCTTGAAGAAGGAGACACGATCGCTGGGACAAGAGATTTATTCGCCTGACGTTTCGGATTCCTGCTCGAATCCATCATCAGAGACAAAAGCAGATACGGGTGGTTCATGCACAGGGGGCTGCAGTATTTATAGGATGCATTCGCCATGCTACCGCATACCTATGAATATTCACGCCCCCTCCTCATCAGAGATCGTTGCACGTGGTGTGTTGACTGTTTGATGGCCGTTCATTTGACGCCGCATTCTCACAGTCGCTGATGATGGCATCCTGTAAGAGAACGAAAGCACAGATTAATACACGTACTGTCCTAATGATCGCGCGTTCATCTTCTTTGAAATATTCGCCATATTGTAGTTGCGGCGATGAACCTTTTGCTTTAGCAGTTAGCATTACTAAATATCACAGAGGTGTCCTGCAGATCCCATTTTTAGCCTTCATCACATGCTTTCAGCGAGGATAGCCCGGAACATCATTGGTTAGTAAACCAGCTTTGCGTACGATCAAAGTCTAGGTTGACAGATAGAAGGGGTCTGGTCTTGGAGTTGTGCTTGACGCAGAAGCGATTTGCACGAAGCAGTGTTCCGCAGCTGCTGCATAAAATGTCCAACCCTGTGTTACGATCCACAGATGCTGCGGGGGGTGGGCGAATCTACAGAGCTTGCTCGTTGGGTCGAGTTCTGTTTGCTGGAGTCTGGTAGCATTTAAGGTTGGACTGTTTGTAGTTGTGATGACCGAGTTGGACGGAGAGTTAGTGTCGGTTATGTGAGGATGTAGACTGAGGTAGAGAGGTCCGACCAGGGCGATCCGGTCCTGGGACGTGCGTTCAGAGTGCGGACAGATGTGAGAGAAGGCATTGGCTGTGTTTGTCGGTCGAGTGGTCCGCGTTCATTGAGACGTCTATTGCTATTGACACATCTAAATTAGTCGGCCCAGGTAGTTCCGCAATGTCCTCTGTCTGCTCGAGATTGGACCTGCCCACGACATCGTCTCTCAAAACATGCGTTGGAGTTTGCGTGGTGATAATTTGAGAAAAGGCATCCATGTGGTTGAGTCAGACTTGAAGAAGATGCCGGCCACCCCAAAGCCAGCCGGAAAACGAATACCTACGACCTAGTGCTCTACCACTGAGGCGCCGGCTCGTCATACTGTGAAACAGTTCTTCAGTGCTGTCCGACGCAAGCAAGTAAACGCGTGAACTTCATGTTTTGTTCGATCTCCCGCAAACCATCTTTAGACATGCTCTTACCAGATTGTTAATTATTGTATCTTCGTTCCTTCTGTTCACGGCGACTTAGCCTCTTATTTTAAGATTCAGCCGGGCCTAAAATTCCATCGGTTGAGAACTGTGAGTTACGGGTTTATCAGCCGTCTGGGACTCCCGGCATACTTGGTCGTCGACTGATTCCATGGAAAGACTGACATTTAGGATGAACGATCAGGGACCTAACTTAGTACATTATTTGTGCTTCCCAGCCCTGACATTTCTATATTCTTCCACTCCCCCAGTCTTGGTCGCGTGCGGAAACGTTCATAGCCCTCGATCTCATCCAACCGTTGGACGCGATTTTCCAATGTCAGATGACCTACCGTAATCGTGGTAAGCGTCTCCATCTTTTCATTCC
>CACRXP010000148.1:924580-947423 GCA_902702965.1 Spirometra erinaceieuropaei
GGGGGGGAAATGCACGGAGGTTTGAGGCCGGAGTTTCAAAGCACTGTAGGCCGTTTTTGTTCCAAGTGTTTGTTGAAGACACGTTCTTGAGCCGTTGACACTGAGCAGCCAATTTCTTAAAGATTTTCTCCCTGAAAAACTGACGTTGAATTGTTCCACCTTGCAACTCCCAAGTAAAGAACGCTTAAGACGAGGGACTCAGGCACCCGTAATTAAAATTCTTGGCTGTGGGCTGAACCACACGCGGGGAAATATTCGAGAGATATTGCTAACAAAACCTAGGGGGCTTGAGATGGGCATTTATGGTTTATTAGTCATCGCCGGCCGGCCGGCCGGCCGACAGCCAGCCACACCCCACCCGCATGCGGTAAGTCCCGGGCAGGAGGACCACTGAGTCGGATGTTGTACCATTGACTCACTCTTAGGAATGGCTTCGTCGACTCATCTTACCTACAGAACAAAAGGTTGTGTGGAATAGCATTATTGACAAAGACAAGGGGTCTGGAATGGCCATTTTTGGCTTATTAACCATCGTCGGCCAGTCATACCCAACCCTGAGGTGCGGAACACCTGGGGCTTGATCCCACGACCTGTTGGTTAGGAATCCAACGCCTCCTAACCGCTGAGTCACGGGCTCGTTGTCTTGTCGATTGCGATCGGGTATATACAATGGTAGAAGGGCGCTCACCGATCGTGTTAGGGGACTCACTCGTCCCGTTGTGCCTTACGGGCTCTCTCTCTGTCTCTCTCTGTCTCTCTCTCTCTCTCTCTCTCGAGCCTTGCCATCAGCCGCAGAGCTGCACGCCATATAGGTGGAATATCATTATCAACAAAGACAAGGGAGATTGCAATGACCATTTCTAGCCGTCGTCAGCCGGTCGTATCCAATCCCGAGGTATGAAACAGCTGGGTCTCGTTCCCATGACCTGTTGGTTAGAAGTCCAACGCCACCTAACCACTGAGCCACTGGCTTGTCCTGTCGGTTGCGATCGGGTGTATAAAATGGTAGAGGATTGTGTTCCGTCCTACCTTGGAGCTCTAGGGCCCAGTTTGGACTAAAGCATCCGGTCGCTCCAGGGCCAACCAAACTGACAGTTAGATCATAAAAACACTCGTCCTAGTGGGCACGGCATCACCGGTGCAGCGCTTGTATCATTTCCGCCACTTACAAGCCCATAATCGCGGGCCACAATCGGAGCGGGTCTGTGCATTTTCTGAACTTGGACCTACGTATCTCCTCCAAGGATCTTCCGCGATCGCATGCGGATCTGCGCCTTCTTTCGCAACAAAACTCGACTTTTTTCGCGGTGCTCCATCCCGAGGATTCGTTGACTGTGTGTCGCTAAATGAAAGCATTAGCGCGGCCTGCGTGTGTGACTTATCTGTTTGCCCGATCGGTGTATCTTTTTGCTTTGGGGGGAGGCAGGGGAAGGCAGGCCGTACTTCTTTTATTCGGCTTTAGCGAAACACTCGATTGGAACATGATAACGCTCGAAAGCGGTACTGGGAGCGCGCTTGAAGGCCAACACTTCGAAGTAGTATCCGCCGCTCAACGTTTGAGCTCAGTCTGAATTGCACGCGCTCTATTAAAACCACTATGTAGACCAACGGTCGATCCCCTTCCAGTTGAAGATACGCTCCGAACGCAATGTACTTTACGCATCTCCCAATTTTTTAACCAGTGGATTTTCTCGAGAGCGGAACCACACGGCCTTTTCCAATTTCAGATTGTTGTAGAGCGTCGGGCACCGCTCGGTCGAATAGGGTGGGGCATGTGCGTGTGTAAAATGAGCTTGAAACTGTGAAGAGGGACACACGATCGCTGAGGCAAGAGCTCGATTCGCCTGACGTTTCGGATTCCTTCTCGAACCCATCATCAGAGACAAAAGCAGCTACGGGTGGTTCATGCACAAGGGGCTGCAGTATTTATAGGATGCAGTCGCCATCACACCAAGGGGAGAGCCGTGAATATTCATAGGTATGTCTGCCTTGGGTCAGACAATGAGTCGTATTCCGAGCGTGCCTCAGCCGCCCGTTGTTGCTCAGCTGTGTGAAAACTCGTCAGTTTGTCGTCGACTTTAAATTAATTATGACCTTATATCGCAAGTGCCGCAGCCTTCCTTTACCTCTTACAAGAAAACACTTTCCTATAAGCCCAGTAGGTTTCCGCGTTGCTGCTGCCGCGTCTCATTAGTTTTTCGTTTTTCGCTTCTCACTGCAATACCTGCCTGACTGTTGTTTTCTTCATTTTACTGCACTTCCTTCCCATCTTCCAGGTATCGCACACGCAGCCGTCCCCTAAGGTTTCTTCCCAAGTTCGGTGTCTTCACCTATCGCTGAGGAGGAGGAGGAGGCAGCTCTAAAGTTTGCTCCAGTGGCGCGGCCCTGATCGTGTGTATACTCTCTTGACTACAACTCAATAAATGCGATCCTACAGCGCAAGCCTTTTCTCTTGATCACCTGATAGTTCGTCCATGGAATCTGATGTTGACCGCAACTGCCACGAATAGGGTGGTGATGAATTGGGCTGCATTGACTCCGATCTCCTCGTCCACGGCACGATAGTTCGACCGTTGCTGCCGACGACAAGGTCCACCACTGTCACACAAGGTGGGCGGAGGGACGGCGATTTGCGCGTGAATTCGCTCATGGTGACGCGGACACGCTCTGCATCTACCTCACTCTCACTTTGTTCTGATGGTGAGACAAGACCAAGAAAACGGGAAGCGGGCGCAGACGTGGCGGCTGACAAGACTGAACGTGTGCAACACACCATCTGTCGCCCACGAAATACGCGTCGGCCACACTAAACGACGTGCCTCTCATTCCTCTACCACACACACACACACACACGACGACAGTTCGACCGTCGTTACCGACGATATTCACTGTCTGCTCCACGGCACGGTGAAGCAGGCACGGGAACTTGTGTGTGAATTAGTTCATAGTGGTAGTGGACTTGCACAGCATCTACCGCACTCTCCCCTCCCACACCTAGGCCCGACGTCATGACCACACACACACGCACACGCGACGACCGTTAAACCATCGATCTCGACGATGTTCTTCGTGTGCTCCGCACCAGGATGAGAGTAGGGACGGCGAATCACCCTTGACTTAGTTCATAGTGGTAGTAGACTTGCACAGCATCTACCACACTCTCACACCTAGGCCCGACGTCATGACCACACACACACGCACACGCGACGACTGTTAAACCATCGATCTCGACGATGTTCTTCGTGTGCTCCGCACCAGGATGAGAGTAGGGACGGCGACTCACCCTTGACTTAGTTCATAGTGGTAGTAGACTTGCACAGCATCTACCACACTCTCACACCTAGGCCCGACGTCATGACCACACACACACGCACACGCGACGACTGTTAAACCATCGATCTCGACGATGTTCTTCGTGTGCTCCGCACCAGGATGAGAGAAGGGACGGTGACTCACCCTTGACTTAGTTTATAGTGGTGGTGGACTTGCGCAGCATCTACAGCACCCTCCCGTTCCTATCAACCTGAGCCCCTCGTCATGCCCCAGTCAAGGAGACCGGAGGCGGAAGAGGGCGCAGGTGGCTGGCACGGTCGGGCCCGCACCTAGGCATAGCGTCACTCCCTGGTCCACAATAAACACTTGACCAGGATTTTCGACAACAAAAATGGCCGGTAGGGGGACCCCAATTGGCGTAGCGTGAATTGGCAACTGGATGTGCCACCTCATTTCAATGTTGACATTTGTTGTGGGCGCATATTCCCGGCAACGCCCGCGAAAATCCGATCTAGCCCCCGTGTTGGCCCAGCGCGCTTACCTCGTAGCCCGTTTTAGGGACAGAACACACATACGCACAATGTACAGCGCATGTTGGTTCCTCCCTCCTCCTTCCCTCGGTTTACCTACCATAGACTTCGTTATTGCAGAATGCATGGTGGCGCACAGAATTAAGTAGGTATTTGCAATCAACCATTTTGCTAGAAACTTCTATATGATCTTGTTGTAGGAAGGGGGGGGGGAGGGCTCTGCAGGTCCAACACTCGTTTTCATTGCGGATCCACTTGATTCAAATACCATCAACTTCAGCTAAGGACGAGGTGGTCCTCACACCCCCGAATATGGCGGCTGTTTTTGTGATAATTTCATCATGATCCGACGGTGGGGGTTTCGGACCCTTATTCGCTTTCGCCAGCGTTTATCGTTTGGCTACTGGTATATCCAGTTTTCAGTGTTAAATCAATGATTTCGTAAGCGGTTGCACGAAGAATGCGAGGCTAATAGGGCGAGGTCTTATTGCCTAGTCGTATCTGTTAGGAGTTAAGGTTGGGGGTTGGGAGTGACGGGTTAGAGGTTAGCGGTTAGGCCGGGGGCTTGTCTCATGCAGGTAGAGCCCCGAAGTAAGGTCCGACCGCTAAGTCCTCAGGGCCGTCCACGAAGTTCATATGAACACTGACAGAGTTAATAGAAGCGAAGGGACGAGTCCGAGGAAGCAGTTTTGAAGG
This sequence comes from Spirometra erinaceieuropaei, assembly GCA_902702965.1. NCBI lineage: Eukaryota > Metazoa > Platyhelminthes > Cestoda > Diphyllobothriidea > Diphyllobothriidae > Spirometra > Spirometra erinaceieuropaei. The sequence continues at coordinate 929,080 of CACRXP010000148.1, forward strand.
AGACACGATCGCTGGGACAAGAGCTTTCTTAGCCTGACATTCCGGATTCCTGCTCGAACCCATCATCAGAGCCAAAAGCAGCTACGGGTAGATCATGCAGAAGGGGCTGCAGTAGTTATAGGATGCAGTCGCCATGCCACCGCATACCTATGAATATTCACGGCTCCCCTCCCCCGCTTCATCAGGGATCGTTTCACTTGGTGCGTTGACTGTTTGATGGCCGACATTCGCATCGTTAGGTGCTGCAATTTCATCAAGCGCTTCGGATGTTGGTGTGCTAATTGCTCGACCATCTGACCCACTGACCCAGGCGTTGGGAACAGTGTTCATCTGTGCGCTCTCCGCGTGGCTATTTACCCTGCCTAGGCGAAGTCTCAGCACCGAGTATGGAAGGGAAAGGTCGTTGCACTGGTTAATGGACTGGGGGCCAGTGAACCATGATTCGAGCAGCTCGCGGCTCACGCGGTTGTCACTTCTAGTGAGAATTGCGGCCTCGTCGAATTTGAATGTGTGACCGGATCTCGTCGAATGAGCCGCAACTTGAGAGCTGGCGTGTGTTCGTGCAGCGTGTTCGGCCAATCTCGTTCGGAGCTGTCTTCCGGTTTCTCCGACGTAGTTGCTTTGTCTGCAACTGCACCAGATCCGATAAACGACTCCAGACCTTTCTTGCCGTGGCAGGGGGTTTTTCGGTTTCATTACTTGACGGCTGATGGTTGCCTCCGGTCTGTGTGCAACTCCAACCCCAAGTGGTGCGAGAAGGCGGCCGACGTTCTTGACATGCGGAATTAACTGCCAGAATTTGGTGTCCGCGCGGTTGGGCCTTTTGTCCCTTTCGGAAGACAGCTTCGAACGCGAATGGCCGAACACGCTGCAGAAGTGTGAATAAATGACGCCAACCCTCAAGTTGCGGCTCTTTCGACGAGATTCGGTCACACATTCAAATTCGACGAGGCCAAATTTCTCGCTAGAAGTGACAACCACGTGAGCCGGGAGCTACTTGAATTATGGTTTACTGGCCCCCAGTCCAGCAACAAGCGCAATGACCTTCTCTTTCATAATCAGTGCTGAGACTTCGCCTAGGCGGAGTAATTAGCCACGCGGGAAGCGCATAGGTGAACACTTTTCCCTACGCCAGGGTCGGTGAATCAGATGGTCGAGCAATCATCACACCAACATTCGAAGCACGTGATGAAATTGCAGCACCTAACGATGCGAATGTCGGCCATCAAACAGTCAGCACACCAAGTGAAACTATCCCTGATGAGGCGGGGGAGGGGAGCCGTGAATATTCATAGGTATGCGGTAGCATGGCGACTGCATCCTATAAATACTGCAGCCCCTTGTGCATGAACCACCCGTATCTGCTTTTGGCTCTGATGATGGGTTCGAGCAGGAATCCGGAATGTCAGGCTAGGAAAGCTCTTGTCCCAACGATCGTGTCTCTTTGTTCAAGACTGACAGATTTCGGCGATGCGACCTACGTAAACACTGCATATCGGAAGATGTAAGGTGTTGATTATTCCTCATCATGTCCCTATAAGACAGCGCAAGGTAGAGACCAGCTATTGGACGAGGGTGATTTGGCAGGGGGAGGAAGGGTAGTAGAGAATTGTCCGGCCGAGTGAAAACAGGGAGAGGAATTGTGATCTGACTCTATCCGGCAGCAGGGGTGGGGGCGTCTTATTGAAAAGAAGACAACGCAATTACTGGAACGGCAAGTTTACTAGTATGAGCTTCCGATTTCGCACAGGAGTCCACCATCAGGCAGTCTGTGAGCTCAACGGGTGAACACTTTTCTATTCGGACCCTGGGGAGAGGGAGGATGGGTGCTGTCCGTGACGGCGTCAGCTTCGTGCGGCGTTGCCTGGTTTGGCCTGGCACAGAATTTGGTAAACTGCTCAGGATGACCCACCTGCGTGGAGTACAGTGCGCATCGTACAGTGCGTGACCTATCTCATGAAATGTTGGCTGAAATTCTGAAATGCGTTTTCGATTAGGAAGGATTACTTGGTCGCGGTTGTGATACTGATTATCATAAGGCATACTCTTATAACATTTTGGACTCGGCAGGATGTCGGCTTTTAAATGAACTTCTTTTCAATCGCCTGTAGAAGGCGTGCTCGGTAAAAAAATGACTACTTAAGTAGCAGGCATTTTTCCCATTGATTTTCGATGGTCTTGGAAATTCAAATATATTTTATAGAAACCACAAACAAAAATATGCTTTCTTTTGGTCAATCAATAGAGAATCACGTCTTGTTTATATTTTATACTTAAGGAAGGAGTATAATTAGGTTTTAAAAAAATTTTCTAATTGCCGAAAAATTTGGAGCTTGATCATTCGTTGCATTAGCGCTTAGTGATTAAACTCTACAAGGTGCATGCGTTCCGCGTAAAGAAAATCCCATATTTTTCTATGTCATTAAAGAGATATCGTACAGGGTCCATAAAATTTTGCAATGGATGCAGACCATGTTGTACATTTCATGAGGAGCAGTGGTAAACGGCCAGGTATGATGCTATGTGAATGGAGTTATCGCGGTCTTAAAAAGTCTCATAATGCGAAACTTTTTTAAAACCTAATTATACTCTTTCCTTAAGTATAAAATATAAACAAGACCTGATTCTCTATTGATTGACCAAAAGAAAGCGTATTTTTGTTCGTGGTTTCTATAAAATATATTTGAATTTCCAAGACCATCGAAAATCAATGGGAAAAAGGCATGCTACTTAAGTAGTCATTTTTTTACCAAGCACGCTTTCTACAAGAGAGTGAAAAGAAGTGCATTTAAAAGCTGACATCCTGCCGAGTCCAAAATGTTATAAGAGTATGCCACAAAATAAGCAGTATTAGAACCGCGATCAAGTAATCCTTCCTAATCGAAAACGCATTTCAGAATTTCAGCCAACATTTCATGAGATAGGTCACGCACTGTGCCTGCCGTACGATGGGCGATGCCCACGCCCAACTCTGTCGAACTCTGCATTTTGCTGCCTCGGAAACGTACTTTATGCACGATAATGAGTGCCAAATTGGTGGTGTCCTGTCTTCCGTTTGTTCCTCGGCGTGTACGCATGCAGTGGCTGGTAAAGTTCTTTGGGTAGCCATTCCTTGCCAATTAGTCCTTGAGATAGCGTAGTTCATGCTGTTATAGCTATTCCCGAATAATTTTGAACCCGACCTGCCGTTATACTAGCATTTGGGGCTTCCAAACTACAGGCCGTATATTTTCCGCGTACAGAAAGCCATACATTTCTCTACAGTATTGAGAGGTGACTATATGGGTTTCATAAAATTAAACAATGGATTTGCGCCATACTGTTAAATTTACGAGTCACATTGGTAAATGCTGAGCCGTGGCTTTTCATGAACGGCCATTTTACGGTGTTAAAAATCTCAAAATTAAAAAATTTTTGAAACCGAATTTGTCACTCCTTCGAGTATAAAATTGGAAGTAGACGTAAACTTCCACCAAATGAGTGATAGAATGAATATTTTTATGCATGTTTTCCATGAAATATAATTGAATTTTAAAGGGCATCGAAAATCGACGGGAAAAAGGCACGCTAATTACGTAGTCATTTTTACAGAGAAAAAATTTCGCATGCAGTCGAAAAAAAGTTCTTTCGAAAGCCGATGCCCTGAGGTAACTGGATTATTCATTGATATTTTGACAGATTTTGAATAATTCATATTGACCCAACTGTGAAAAACTCGGCGCCTCGACGGGGCCTCGCAGCTCAGGTGGTTAGAGCGTTGGCTGCGCTAAAGCCTTCCCCTTACTGTGTGGGTTCGAATCCCACCGAGGCGCCGAGTTTTTCACAGTTGGGTCAATATGAATTATTCAAAATCTGCCACAATATCAATGAATTACGCGAGCCTGGTAGTCATCTGGTGGATTCTAGGTGAATTACTTAGGAAATCCTGCTTGGGCAGTCAACTTACTGTATCAGATTTGGTGGATTCCAGACGTTGCAGTAGGTTGGGCGGGTACCTTGACCCAAATGTGATAAAACTCGCGTCGTCCGGCGGGGCCTCGTAGCTCAAGTGGTTAGAGCGTTGGCTGCGCTATAGCCTTCCCCTTACTGCATGGGTTCGAATCCCACCGAGGCGCCGAGTTTTTCACAGTTAAGTCAATATGAAGTGGATTATTATAGAATTGTGTTGTCCGATGATAAGTTTTACAACACTACTTAATTAATCTTTTCAAAACGGAAATGCATTTCGGAATTTCGGTTGACATTTCATGAAGTAGTCCACCTACAGTATATAACCTGAAAAATTAAACAACATCCTCTGCTATTTTGCATAAAAGAGCACCCTTCACTGTGTGCCAGACTGAAAAATTGAACCACCAACCGCCCAAGATAGGCCCCTCAAGAACGCATTTTATCCTGCAAATGCGGCGGCCCCCAGCATCGCTCAAGCATTCTCTTTAAATGCCGTTCATAATGCCTGCAAGGACGGTCCTCACAGAACCAATCTCCCCTGTCCCCCGGTACTGTAGCTCCACGTGAAATTGCATACTTCTAATTTGTATATTTAATAAATCTTGAGCCGTTTAAGTATTGAATCTTTTCCGTACAATCATACCTTATTATGACTAAATTTTATACCACGTTAGTAGATGTAGGTGTCATTGGGTTGTTGGTTAAAGGTACCACATTTTGTTTTTCTGACGTGTTACGGCGAACTTTGTCAAACACCTTTATATGCCTCGTTTACAGTGTACATAATAAAACGTCGGTTGGAGCACCATAGACCAAGGAAATGGATAAGGTGAATAAACTGTCGTCAGTACCACTCCCGAGGTTGATAACAGAATGTAGACATCCACCCAACAGTAGGTGAGCTGAATCATAAAATGTCAACCGAAATTCCGAAATGGGTTTTCGTTTCGAAAAGATTAATTAAGTAGGGTTATAAAACTAGTCAGCTTGCAACATAATGCTATAATAGGTCACCTACTCAGGATGTCGGCTTTCGAATGGACTTCCTTCCGGCTGCATGCAAAAACTACACTCTGTAAAAAATGACTACTTATGTAGCATGCATTTTCTCATTAATTTTCGATGCCCCCAAAAGTCCATTTATATTTCATGGAAAACATTCATAAAAATATTCATCTTTTTACTCATTTGGTTGACAATGACGTCTTCTTCCAGTCTTATACTCGAAGGATGGGTATAGTTTGGTCTTAAAAAAGTTTCCTCATTCCCGAGTAATTTTGAACCCGCTCCACCGTCACACTTGGATTCAGGATTTCAAAACTACAAGCTGTATATTTTTCGCTTACGGAAAACCACACATTTCTCTACGGTAGTAAAAGGGGACCATGCAGGGTTCATAAAATTTAACGGTGGATTTGAGCCATATTGTTAACTTTACAAGCCACATTCGTAAACGCACAGGCAGGACGATTTATGAACAGCCATTTCACGGTATTTAAAATTCCCACGATTGGAAACTTTTAAAACCGAATTATGTCCCTGCTTTGAGTATAAAATTAGAAAAAGACGTGATTTTCTATGGAATGAGCAAGAGAATGGATATCTTTATAAATGTTTTCCATGAAATATAATAAGAATTTTAAGGAAATTGAAAATCAATGAGAAAAAGTCATGCTACTTAAGCAGTCATATTTCACGGAGTGCAGTTTTGGCTTGCAGTCGGAAGGAAGTTCATTCGAAATCCGACATCCTGCGGTAACTGAATTACTATAAAATTATGCTGTAGTCTGATCAGTTTTACAAGCCTACTTAATTAATCTTTTCGAAACGGAAACGCATTTCGGAATTTCGGTTGACATTTCATGAGTTACCCCACCTACTGTATGTAGCAATTATGTGAGCATTCATTCCAGATGGGGGTGGCGGTGGTGATGGTGACTATATTTCAAGCTTTCTCCCTGTTAGTGAATCTATTGGAGGTGTAGCATTGCTTTTTGATAACATGAATAAATCTGCCCTCGAATTTGCTGATAAAGTATGTTCTCATTCGTGCCGTTTCATCACCCAGAATCCTCCACGGCTTGCCTTTGGTGGAATTAAAAAGTCTCATCCAAGTCTCGTGCGGCGTTTTTTTCGCGTGCAAGTGAAATCCACACGGTAGTGGGCGTGATTACAAAGGATGTCTACATGTCGTCGGCTCTCGTCCCGCTCCATTTACATTCAAAACTTATTAGATGAAATGGGGGAGGGCTTTGACTTTTCATATTGTTGCTTTTTAGTAAGCAAAAACACCGTCAATTTGTAGTACAGAGGTTGTTATGCTCGAGGCGCGCCCTCTTCAAAACAACTTCAAAATGCACGCCTAGTTCCGTATAATTTACAAGGAAGCAGGCATCGATAAGAAAGAGCTCTGAGCGTGTGCGTTTTAAGAACATGCTTCTTCCAAGTAGACGGTGAACGAACTGAATTATTCATAGAAGTTTTGACAGATTTTGAATAATTCATATTGACCCAACGGTGCGAAACTCGACGCCGCGGTGGGATTCGAACCCACGCAGTAAGAGGAAGGCTTTAGTACAGCCAACGCTCTAACCACTTGAGCTACGAGGCCCCGCCGGCCGACGCAAGTTTAATCAATATAAATAGGAATTTTTCAAAATCTGCCAAAAACTCTATGAATTGCGTGAGCCTGGTAGTCATCTGGTGGATTCTAGGTGAATTACTTAGGAAATCCTGCTTGGGCATTTAACTTACTGTATCAGATTTGGTTGATTCCGGACGTTGCAGTAGGTTGGGCGGGTAACTTGACTCAAATGTAACTAAACTCGCCTCGTCCGGCGGGGCCTCGTAGCTCGTGATTAGAGCGTTGGCTGTACTAAAGCCTTCCACCTACTGCGTGGGTTCCAATCCAACTGAGGCGCCGAGTTTTTCACATTTGATCAGTATAAACTCCATTATGTATATTATCGAGGACCGAGAGACAGATCCTCAAGTCGTTGGTTTCCTGTTCTTTAGCATTGAAGACCCTCTCCTAACCTGATAGTATTACACCCATGCACGTTTCCAGTCAGGTCCGACCGCAGCTATGCCTGCTCCAACTAGTTTAGGCGAGTTATCTCGAAGAGGGCCCCACGCCGTTCCGGAAGCGTTCGCAGCAGAACAGTCGGAGACGTGGATTTTTTACTGTAGTATGTTATTACCGACAAAGACAAGGGAGACTGGAATGGCCATTTCTGGATTTTTAGCCGTCGTCAGCCAGTCGTACCCAGCCCCGAAGTGTGGAACACTTGAGGCTCGAACTCGCGCCCTGAAAGTACGCAGTCCAACGTCTCTATCCACTGGGCCACGGGCCCGTTGTTCTGTCGGTTGCGATCGGGATTATACAATGGTAGAGGGACGCTCCTCGATCGTTTTTACGGAACTCACTCGCTCTTTCTCGAGCCCAACCAGCAGCCGCACAGCGGCGCATGATATAGGCAGAGTGTTATTACCGACAAAGACAAGGGAGACTGGAACGGCCACTTCTGGCTTATTAGCCGTCGTCAGCCAGTCATACCCTACTGCCAAGTATGGAACACCCGAAGCTCCGGCTCGTGGCCTAACGGTTAGAAGCGTGGACTTCTAACTAAACAGGTCGCAAGTTCGAGCCTCGGATGCTCCACACTTCGGGGTTGGGTATGACTGGCTGACGACGGCTAATAAGCCAGAAATGACCCTTCCAGTCTCCCTTGTCTTTGTCGGTAATACCATTCTGCCTGTATCGTGCGCCGCTGTGCGGCTACTGGTTGGGCTCGAGAAAGAACCCGCCGTAAGGCACAATGGAACGAGTGAGTTCCGTAAGAACGATAGGTTAGCGTCCGCCGCCCAAAGACGACGTCTACCGCGTGCCCTGCAGCATGGGTACAGAACCGGCAACTTAAGAAAAAATTAAGTATCAGTGTGTCCCCTAAATCCGGCCATGCGCGAAATGCGCTGAACCAATACGGAGGTTGGACTAGGGTGCGGACACGCCTAGCCGCGGGCTTGGGCCGCGTCGGCTACCCCGCCCCGGTCTTATTGACCCTGTCTTGACACCTGGTTCAGAAGGATGAAGAAGGAGGAGGGACTGCGAGGGGTATTGCGAAAGTCCACCATCACGAGAAAGCCATCGTCCCTGCGTCCACCCTGCTGTGGGGCATACGGTGGACATCGTCGGTAACGGCGGCCAAACTGTCCTGTGTGTGTGTATTAAGTCAGGCTCACGCAGCATCTACAGTAGATGTGCTAACTCATGAAATGTCAACCAAAATTTCGAAATGCGTTCTTGTTTCGAAAAGATAAATTAAGTAGTATAGCAAAACTAATCATGATGCAACATAATTCTATAATGATCCAGTTACCTCAGGGTGTGTGCTTTCGAAAGAACTTCTTTTCGGCTGCATGCAAGATCTATATTCTGCAAAAAATGAAAACTTACGTAGTAGGCAATTTTCTCATTGATTTTCAATGCCCTTGGAAATTCGATTATATTTCATGGAAAACATGCATAAAAATATTCATTCTTTTACTTATTCAGTAGAAAATCACGTCTTCTTCCAATTTCACACTCAAAAGAAGAGTATAATTCGGTTTTAAAAAAGTTTCTTATTGTGCAAATTTTTTAATACTGTTAAATGGCCGTTCATGAAACGCCATATATCTGCATTTACGAATGTGGCTTGTAAAGCTGTACATTTTCCGTGTACGGAAAACCATGCATTTCTCTACGGTGTTAAGAGGCAAATACATGAGGTTCATAAAATTAAGCAGTGGATTTGAGCAATATTGTTAACTTTACAAGCCACATTCGTAAATGCAGACACATGACGTTTCATGAACGGCCATTTAATGGTATTAAAAAATCACACAATTAGAAACTTTTTTAAAACCGAATTATACTCTTCTTTTGAGCATGACATTGAAGGAAGACGTGATTTTCTACCGAATAAGTAAAAGAATGAATATTTGTATGCATGTTTTCCATGAAATATAATTTTCGATGGCATCCAAATTCAATGAGAAAATTGCATGCTACTTAAGCAGTCATTTTTTGCAGAGTATAGATCTTGTATGCAGCCGAAAATAAGTTCTTTCGAAAACCGACACCCGTTTTAGATTTGTGCTGCATCATGATTAGTTTTACAACATTACTTAATTTATCTTTTCGAAACGAGAACGCATTTCGGGATTTTGGTTGACATTTCATGAGTTAGCATATTTACTGTACCAATGCCAGATGGCAAGACCATGGGAGTTGAGTTCGGACGCAGTGGCTGGCAAAGTTAAACGTGACCGATCTCATGAGATGTTGGCCGAAATTCGGAAATGCGTTTTGGGATTACTTGGGTGGGGTTTTAATATTGATTATCATGCGGCATAACCCTATAATATTTCGGACACGCCAGGATGTCGGCTTTGAAATGCACTTATTTTCACCCCTTTGCAGAAACCACACTCGGTAGAAAGTGACTGCTTAATTAGCACGCATTTTCACCTTTAATTTCGATGGTGTTTTAAGTTTAAATATATTATATAGAAAACATGGTAGGAAATCACACTGTCTTCACATTTTATACCCAAAAGTGTATATTTAGGTTTTGAAAAAGTTTACCAGTCCCTGAATAATTTCGAGCCTGATCAGCCGTTGCATTAGCGTTTAGCGATTTAAGTGTAAAAAGTGTATGTCTTCCGTGTGAGGAAACTAATAAATTCCTCTTTGCCTTTAAGAAGATACCATATAGAGTTCATAAAAATTTTGCAATGGATGCGGACTATGTTATACATTTCATGAGGTGCATTGGTAAACGCGCCTGTTCGATGCTGTATGTATCGACATCGCACGGTCTTAAAAATCTCATAATTAGAAATTTTCTAAGAAACGAAAGATAACCTTTCTTAGGGTACAAAATGTGAAGAAAATGTAACTTCCTACCAAGCGAGTAAAAGAGAACATATTTTGTGCATGTTTTCTGTAAAATATATTTAAATTTAAAAGACCATTGAAAATGAATGCGAAAAATGCGTGGTACTTAATTAGTCATTTTCTGCCGAGTGTAGTTTTTGCACAGGGGTGAGAAGAAGTGCATTCAAAAGCCGACACCCTGGCGTGTCCGAAATACTATAGGATTATGCCGCATGGTAGTCAGTATTACAATCCCACCCAAGTAATCCCTCCTTATCCAAAACGCATTTTAGAATTCCGGCCAACATTTCGGTCACGCACTGTACGTGTGCCACACGTACGACCTGGCCCCACAATCAATACTCGGCTGCTGTAAGGCCAACACGGATTCCACATGACGGAGAGGTGTATCGGGAACACCTGAACACAGAGCCACTGTCATTCGACACTCAGTCCTGAGTAAGATCGAGTTATCCGCCTTGCCAAGTCACTACTCTTTGCGCGTCATGATGGGTTCAATCGCGTCAGATCTATTGCAGTGAGAAATTCGCTGTTTTGCGAAGATGGATTCCAACCCTTCGGCGTCGGCCACGCTCCATCTTCCCTTTCTCATGCCTGGCCTGCCAGCCAACGCGTAATGCAATTGAGCGCAGTGACTGAGGCAGTCTGCCTACCACACACATGCGGACTCAGTGCAGCCCAAAACGCGCCGGCCGTGAGTCCGTCTGGCCCCCATTTTGTTTCAGCACAGTCGGTTGCGGGACTACTGGCAGTAGCACATTTGCGCGTGAATAGTGATAGCAGACTTGCGAAGCATCTGCCTCACCCGGGCGTACAATCTGGCACATTGCGGGCACTGACTAGGATTTCGTACAACGAGCAGAAATGTAAGGGGCGGCTCGAATCCTAGCTGGCGCGGCGTGACCTTGCAACTAGTTCTGCCGCCGCATCCCGAATACCGGCATTTGCAATGGGTGCGCATTCCCGATAACGCCTGCGGGAGTCCGATGTAACCTCCGTGTTAGTCCAACGCATCCACCGCGTGGCCCCGTTTTGAGGAGCAAAGTTGACAACATGCGGGGTACAGCCCTGACATCTCTGTTTCCTCCGGGGTTTAGTACCACCAAAGCGAGAGACGCAGGCTCTGTGTAGATATACGATACTTAGAAGGTCACTGTTTTGTTGGTAATAACGACTGCGTTTTGTCCGGATTAAGGGCTCCTTCACAGGAACACCACAGATTCTGATAGAATGCTTCTGGAAAGGTTTCTTTTGAAGGCGGATCAGTGAATTCTTTCTGACAAAAAGCAACTAGTTAAGAATGAGAATACTCGCCGAGTTTGAAACGCGCTCCGTATTGAAAATCATAGATTTTTGCAATTCCACTGATAATCGAAGAGGTATGCGTCGATAAATGTCTGTTACGTCGGACGTTTAATTTCTTCAGGAACTAGTACGCTCACTTGTACTAATTCCCCTGGAAAGGCTCCTTATTGGCTCAGTCTGAGTCGAAATCTATTTGTTTCGGTGAAATAAGAGTGTAATATTCATAAGTCGCCAACAGTCAGTCAGTAGTATTCGAGTATTGCATGGTTCATCATGCGGATAGCACGGGTGCCAGCTAAAAGCCAAGAATGTGTCTCGCTGAAGCCTCAAAACCGAGGTTTATACCAGAAAACACACGAGAAGCTTTGGGAACCCACTGAAGAATCGAAGCCTTCGCAGCTGTTTTATTCAGTGGCAAAAATTGGCGAAACGCGGGTCTGAACTTGTTGCTTTCCACATGCTGAATCAGTCAAAAAATGCAGGGATTACTTTCGTGATTCTTTAATTAAATGAAAATACATGGACTGAATCCTTTCACCTAGAAAAGCCGATCAAGCAAACCTAGATGAAGCTGGACAATTTTCAAGCATAATTGCGCAGTAAGACTAGGAGACTACGCCAGGCATTTTTGCGGTTCGTAAAATTTCAAAATTCAAACTGATATTCAGATGGGTATGCGTCTCCATACCAGATGCCTGCTTTGGTTTCATGCCTCACACAGTTGTCTATGAAGTTCTCGTTGATATGGAAGATTTTCAGGTGTGTGCATTCGTCGGGTCGTCATCCATACTTAACAAAATATCAGAACGGACTGCTTGGTTCGTCAGGATGACACAGAATAATTTGTTATTTATAAGCTTACGAGTATCCATCGAATGAACTCGATCGGGTTTAAAATCTGCTTTTGTTCATGGAACAGAGCTTCGCGGCAATCGTGTATTTGCATTTGTCTTTTCCACGGAACTTTTTCGCGAATTGCACGCATGTTCTTAAAATGTGCATGTGTTTTAGCAAAGCGGCTGCTCAACTTCGTATTCATTACTTTTAAATGTTGACTCTCTTACCGGACAGTTGCCATTTGCATGCTAATAGCTTTAAAGGAAAATAAATGTCACCAAAACGCCTTAATGGAACCGCATTTATCACTGTCCTTGTGGGGGGAGATTAGGTTTTCGTGAGTTGATTGTTTTTCGTCAGCGACTTGTTCATGTCGGGTATTGTATCCATCTAAAAGAAAAAAATGTAGTCATAGTTGTATAAAAGCACATTTTATTCTGTCATAAATATTTGCTTCTGTTTTCTCATCTAATGGTTCCTTCAAGCACACATCTGCCAGCCGTCAGTACTCAAAACCGCCTCAAGAAATCGTAGCTACTTTACGCTTTGGTTAATTAACCCCCTTGTATGAGAAAAACATTTTCCAACACTACTCTGTCCATTAGTATTGCCCTAATTTACCTTGCCGGCGACACGCCCAATGGATGAAAACTCTCTCACCGGCCGCCAGTGCGACCTTGAGTCGACAAATCAGAGTACAAGGAGCCTTCGCTTTTGCTGCTGAGACCTCGTCGTCCTCTCCCTGCTAATGATTAACATTATGCAGGCTACGCAACCAGAGATTTGCTCTGTCAGACAGCCTCAGCTCATTAAGTGGCTTATAATGCGTTTGCGCCGCGCGGACGCACGTACGTGGAAAGAAGTCTGGGGAGTCGAAGGGGCAAGCGACAAACGAAATCCCTAGCATCGCTTCGCTGCTCATGCAGGTTCAACGAGCACACCTTGCTAAATGAAGCACCGTTTCAAGCCGGGATGGGAGAGGGGGGGATTGAGCACTGGCGACTGTCTCGAAGTTGGAATGACAGTCTCGTGGGGAGAAGGGGAGGACAGAACCGAAGGCGAGGGATTTGAAAAAAATGTCATTTCTTTTCAGGGAGCACTAAGATTGCTAGCTCGCCTCAGTCTTATGGGTTGCGCTGCAATCTGGCAAAGGGGTGAAAGCAAGAGAGCAATTAAATTCACGTCCATTTTTCCAACAGCCTCTGGTCATAAACCCCTACAAGAGATCAGTGGACGATTTTTCACTGCCCTGAAGTGGTTTCTTAATGGAGCGGACTCGAAAAAGCGTCTTTTTTAAAGCTAAACAACAATCTTCACAACACTGAATGACAGCTAAGTTTACGAAGGGCTTAAATGGACCTTAGATTTATAGGTTTCATACATAAATCTCGGGACAGCTTTGAATCAACTTTATATTTGCGCCTGCGTTTTGCTTTTAAAAGCTGCCTGCTGTGAGATTTAAATTTAAGGAAAATCGTAAATTCCTCTGTGGTTGGTTTTACAGCCCTACCTAATTAATCTTTTCGAAACGGAAACTTATTTTGGAATTCCGGTTGACATTTCATGAGTTAGCTCACTCACTGTATGTAGAACTGTTATTTTCATAATATTGAAAACTCTCCCTATAAGAAGAAGCACTTAAAAATTTTTGTAATTGTCTGCTCTAGGAAGTAGTTCTGACAAAATGTCATACCACAGATCTACCCATATATCTCGGTCGGGTAGGTACTTGAATGCGAGATGTTTTGCCCCCGGCTAAATTTCAGATAATGCGCAGTTTGAAAGGGCAAAGGTGTAGCGTTGGCCAAATAAAACAAATTAATATTGTAGTTTGAGTTCCGTAGCATATTTATTCTCAAAGTCAGGAACCTAGAAGTGAGAAAGCATAACAACAGCTTAAAAACAGGAGAAATAGAAGTTTTTTTTACATCGGAAGCCTTTTCTGTCCCAGTCGGAAGCAACTAAGAATGGGCAAAATGTTTCCACTTTTTTAAATTCGTTGTGGAAATAGCTGAAGGATTTAAGCGTTCATCTACACCATATATTGACAGGGCGCTCTTAGCAAGAGAAGTTATCTGAAAATTCTCCTTTTTAACTCCGAGCTCATTTGTTACGGCTTTATCCAGGGGCGTCTATTTTCTTCGACGATTATGTTGCCGCTTAAATGAGTTTCTAATTACGACTCAGACTGTTTTCTCCTCAAGGCGGACGTCCAAAAACCCACTCCCTAGGCAAAAACGTCCAAGAACTAACTTGCGTCTGAGGTTTTACTAATTATAAACTACAGAAACCATCATTTTGGGCAACCGACTGATAACCGCAAATTAGTGGTAGAAATTTAGGGAAAACCTTGGGCTGAATGAATTTCAATCGTTATCTGGTCAGATGTGGTTATGCAGGCGCACCTGAGGTAAACAAACCCCAGCCGCCCGTAATACCAGATCAGTGGCCATAGGGAGCGTTTACAGGTGAGGCCGGGGAACGCATTAGCAACGAGTTAAAGTAATTGTTTGCAAAAGAAAATTTATTGGAAATGCGTGGTTGTACTTTGAATGGTTGAGAAATAGTTGACCCAACCCCTAACCCTAATCCTTAATCCTAAACCCCAGTCCTAAGCCCTAACCCCAACCCTTGGGAGCTGCCATAAGCCCTGACCCTGGAACATCGAGTGCGAATGTTGGAAGGAGACGACAGGCCGAAAGACAAAAAGGACCACCGGATTGGGCCAAAAAAGGCAGACACGGTAACTAAGACACAAGGCCGTCAAAAGAACACACACCGCAAAGCGCAGCGCTACCCCGCCAACGTAATCGCACCAACTCAAAATAATTAAGTAGGTCAACAGTACTGTGTCCATCAGATGCGGCTATACAACCACATTATACTCGTCATCTGAAGGTAGACAACACATCTGCAGAAAAAAATTTGTGCTCCTATGAAGAAACCTTTATGTTCATGATTTAATTTTATAGTAATCTTTCAGATTCATAGTCACTAACCCGATTTGGATTCCATGACCTTATGAGTAATTTTATTGTTGCCACTTTCATAAACAAAAATCAGACGAAATACTCCTTGCTGTAGTCAACAGCAATGAGAACAACGCAAGAATTACAAATGTTGAATTTTACTGCCTTGAACCTCTTGGGGAACTTCGTTAATTATACAGCAGTTTACTGCCTCCACGCTGCATGGCGCATATACTTCCGGAGGATACCTAACTTGAGCATGATCTCGAAGAATTTCCGCTCGTCGCTGTTCTTATGCTGCTTTATTTATTCAGGTATTTTCCCGAGCATGCATTGTGTACTGCTATAAACTATGCTTACTCCTTTGACATTACTTTTGAGACTTTGTAGTTTCCATCCTTTTCAGGAAGCCGTTGTTTCTAACCAACGTTGTGGGATCTTCGATGTCCTTTTTGCGTTTCCATTCAGCAAAATCAATTGCTTTTAAGGGGGTATTTTGATAGTTTGTCCAGTTATGTGCAATTTCAGTCACTTAGTGTGTATTTTATCAATCAGGTTACTATCTCAATACAGTTAATTTGTTTCACATTCTAAATTGGCCTAACTAACTGAGCAAAAACATCACTTTTTTCAAGCTAGATAGTATGGATATTGAAAGTCTGGCCTAGGACTCAGTTAAAACAAAACTGAGAACGTGAGTCCAGACTAGGCATTTATTTTAAGATGCTTTGAAAACTGTCCACTTACGTTGGAAAACAACTACGATGCTAAAGAGTGAAAATTTAAACACACCCTTAGTCTGAGCTACTGAAGAATCAGTGGGTTTGAGTAGTCTAGATGCGGACTAAAAATGGATCAATATAGCAACCCCATCATCCTCACCCTAGTTGATGCGACGATTTTTGACGTCAAATTTTCCTGATGCATAATTGTTTTGTTAGCCGCAGTTCGAAGATTTCACCGCCTTTGTCAAAATTCTTATTTTGGAGATTTTTGAATGGATTTCAATGAAAAAAATTACAAATATTCAACGTTTCCGACAAAACAAAATTTTCAGTCCCTTAGTCATTTATCAGAAGGAAAATTATGTACATTTAACGACTGCTATAAATGAGAGTTTTGCTTTCGCCCCACTGTAGAATATTTTAATTTCCATTGTAGACCAGGGATCAGCTAAGAATCTGAGAGTATTTAGTCGCCACTTCTCTTCCGATACTGACGCTTGGTTTTTAGCTATGCTGTTTGGTTATGCCTTCTAGTGATAAAGCCAGCGCGCTTTAAAAATAAATACCTCAGGAAATAATTACCGAACTTCGTAGATGCGTTTTTAATTAAGAAGGATTATTTAAATGGTTTGCAATATCGATTATCCTGCAGCATAATCTAAATTTATCCCAGTCATGCCGGATGCCACTTTTAAGTGGGTTTCTTTTCTGCCGCCTGAAAAAGAAAATTCAGTTTAGTGGTTTACTAAGTGGTACGCCTTCCCCATCGATTTTCGATGCCCCAATAAATTCAGACATATCTCACGTAAGATATGCACGAGATATCCTTAGGAAAACATGGTGCTGAATCCTGTATGCGTCAAATTCTATACACGAAGGAAGGACATTTCGGTCTAGGAAGGTCTGTAAGTTTGAGATCTTTTCAAACCGCGAAATGTCCGTTTAAATAGCACCCTATTTGCACGTTTATTCCTGTCCTTTATGCAGCTTAAAGAGTAAACAACATCAGGAAAAGCATGCAGCTCGTAGTTCTGAAACCCAAGATCGGATTCATGTGTTTTAAGGAGAGGAAAATTCTTTTAGAATTGAAAAATACCTTTTTTGAATGTAAACTTAAGAGCAATAGTTGTTTATTACTAAATGAGAACAAGAAAGGACAGTTCATGCATGATAAACGTGAAGTATATCTAAATTTATCGAGTGTGGAAAATAAGTGGGAGACATCATACGACTTAGGCAGTTATCCTTTGTCAAGTTCGGTTTTGCCAGCGACTGGGAAGGAGCGCATTTAAAAACGAACGTTCTGGGGTGACTGAAATATCGAGGGGTCATGCCTCATGCTAATCAATATCGCGAGATCGCTTAAGTAATCCGCGTTAATTGAAAACATATTCGTGTATCTCGGTTAGTATTTCAGGCGATACGTCGTCTACTGTGTCCGGGTAGTTGTGATAACTGCTGTGCGCAGTGTCAGATAGCATCTGATGTCGAACACACCGATGTGGCTGGCCGCTCGAGCAACGTCTGCGTGTCGACTGGAGCACTTAGTTGCTGACAGTTTGGATTATCTCTTGGTAAAATCACGCTCATTGTCTGCCTAAACATATACACAGTTCTTCAACTTCCACGTTATTTTTGACATTTTCAGTCGAAGATATGGTTTGCATCGAAAATGACTTAGTTTTCTGAATGCGCCTCAAGGCAGTACAGAAATCAGAATCTCATTACGCATGGAAGGGGATTAAAGCAGAGAGAGAAATTTATGAATTTTGTGATCGGAAAGCTAGACGGTCTGCTGGCGTCTTACCCAAAACGTTCGCAACTTAAACAAATAAAATAGGCTTTTCTGCTTCTAATACTTATAGTGGATCGATTAATAGCCCTCGAGGAAGTAAGTTCAAAGCTACTTTGTTCAATTATGAAGACGGATAGTATATTAATTAGTTTCATTTGAACACGGCTGAAACGTACCGTGGAGAAAGAACGGGGGGAGGCAGGATAAGATCCGGGACGTCCTGGCGCGCATGACGGCATTATTATGTCACGGACCCATCTTACATTCACAAATATAAAATACTTAATAACAGGTTTGTTTCAGAGACTCTGTGGAGCAGTAAAACGTTTGGTTTATTAGTATATGTAGATAAACACCTTGAAAAGTCTTTTCCTGTTTTAAACGATTTAATTTTTGCATGTATGACTGAGAAAAAATGCCTACTCACCATTGTTTGCATCATTCATCTTGTTTCGCGCAACCAGATAAAAGATTATTGTAGAAAAGTGACGAAATTCCTGGAGTGGACTATACAAATGACCAGGGACACACAAAAACGGAAACCAGCAGATATGAATTAGTATGGGACGGCATCCGTGTGTTTAGACTTCGCAAATCACTGTTTGGCTGATGATAGTTCGGCCTTCGCATACGACGATGCCCGATGTGTGCTTCACAGAGAGGTGAGGCAGGCACGGTGACTTGTATGTGAATCAGTTTTTCCTGAGTGTGCACTTGCGCAGCATCTACCGCATTCTCTAGCCTGCATCTCGGCACTCCTTTCTGAATCCTTTGGTCCACAACGAACACTGGGCCAGGATTTTGACCACCACCACCACCAC
>CACRXP010000148.1:947471-968013 GCA_902702965.1 Spirometra erinaceieuropaei
ACCACCACCACCACCACCAACAACAAAAACAACAGGAAAGACGTAGATGACTGGACAGCCCCGTAAACGACCTGTATACCCCACCGCCACCGGGAAACCAGGTACCAAGAAACTGCCGGTGCACACGAATAGGCGCCGACAGTCGACCTATGCATATGAGAGAAGCTGACACTGAGGACATATCCGTCCTCATGGCAGATCAACGGGTTCCTCACTGTAATATGTCTGACGCGCTTGGACCTACTACGACTCGCATGGGATCGTAGGTTGGCGGACTGCTAACCAGCGGAATGGGTTGGTCGTCCTCAGGGCTGGGGGCCAGACTGTAATGGTTTCTTCGTGATGCGGTTTTTTGGCACTATCCGAGCCTGTGTTAGGGGGACAAGGTCGTTTATCGCATGCGTAGACCAACTGTCATCCAGGCTCGCCTCTGACTGTCTTAACATTACCCTCCTATCGAAGCGAAGTGGGTAAGGAAAGCAAGGAGGAGAGTGTGATAGATGTTGTGTGCAAGTCCACCCAACTATAAAGAAATCCACGCATGAGTCGTTGATGCTAGACCTACCTCGTGGGACAGCGGTGTACGCCGCTGCTTGTGACAGCAGCATTGTTCTGGGATGGCCTGAAATGACGCCTAAATAAACCTTTACAGTTGCAAGCAATCGAGTCTGCGTCGCATCATTCCATGCCCACTCCGGTCGAATTGGCCTATTTTTTCTCCTTTTAGTGGGCGAAAAGCAGGTACAATTTCACTTTCCTCACAGCTGAAAAAGAAGAGCATTATAAACCGGTTTGCTTTATCGTACAGTAGGTGAGCTAACTCATGATATGCCGGCCGAGATTTCAAAATGGGTTCTCTTCTCGAAAAGATTAATTAAGAAGGGTTGTAAAACCAATCGGCCTACACCATAATTCTCTCATATGTCAGTTACCTCAGGATGCCAACATCGAATGAACTTATTTCCGACAGCAGGCAAGAACGTTACTCTGCAAAAAATGACTACTCATTGATTTTAGATGCCCTTGAGAATTCAATTATACTTCATAGAAAACATTCATAAAAATATTCATTCTTTTACTTATTCGGTAAAACATCATTTCTTCTTCGAATTCTATACTCGAAGGAAGAGTATAGTTCGGTTTTAAAAAACGTTTCTTATTCAAGAATAATTTTGAACCCAACCTGCTGTTATAATTACATTCAGGGTTTATGAACTACAAGCCTTATATTTTCCGCGTACTTAAAGCCATACATTTCTCTACGGTATTAAGAGGGGTTTAGACGGGGTTCAAAAAATTTAGCAGTCGGTTTAAGCCGTGTTGCTAACTTTACAAGCTACATTGGCAAATTCAGAGACACGACGTTTTATGTGCGGCATTTTCATAATATTAAAAAATCTCACAATTAGAAACATTTTTAAACAAAATTGTACTCCCCCTACGAAAATAAAATTGAAAGAAAATGTGATTGTCTACCAACTGAATAAAAGAATAAATATTTTTATGCATTTTGTCATGAAATATAACTAAATTTTTAAGGGTATCGAAAATTAATGAGAAAATTGCATGCTAATTAAGTAGTCATTTTTGCAAAGTACAGATCTTGCCTGTGGACGGAAATAAGTTATTTCAAAAGACGGCAGCCTGAGGTAACTGGATTATTATAGAATTATGCTGGACGGTGGTAAGTTTTACAATCCTTTTAATTAATCTTTTCGAAACGAGAGCGCATTTTGAAATTTCGGCCGACATTTCATGAGTTAGCCAACCTACTTTATGTATTCGGTTCCTCTCTATAGGTGTTACAGTATACTTTAACTCTAATTGCCAAAAATTAGCTATTTATGAGGGAATCTTTATAACTTTATATGCCTCCTGGTTGACTACCAACAGAGAAAGGGTAAAGCCCATAACCCTGACGTGCAACTCCTCGTACTCATGGGCGTCTCACCAAGCGAGGGCTTAACCCACAGATAAAAGTACATTCTACAAGACCGCGCATCAAACTGCTGAGCACTTTTCAGTCCCATAGCATGCATTTACTGCCCTTCGACCGCTAGGTATGCCCGCTGGCCCGTCCCACCCTGACTGCCACCCGTTAACATGTCGCTCCCAAGTATAAATGTTGGAAGCAAGACTTCCCGGCTGCTCTATTAGGGAAGACTGAAACCAGTCCCCTCCCCCACACCTACCAATTATCTTCTCGAGCAAGCGTTGGATTTAAACCGCAGAGCCTACCTTTACTAGTTCAGACTGCCTTTATTTTTGTCTGTCAAACTGCAATATCCGATTAGCGCGCGGTTAATGGAGTCACGAGGTTGTTCTTGTGAGTGGACAGTATCTGCTTCTTCACGACTCGAGATGCGCCTTCAGATTCCGTTCCACTATTCAGCACGCAAACTCAGACGGGCATTCATTTTAAGGAGGCTTCCGTGAGAAACGGTAGACAGTTGCCTATGACGAGAGTTTATTAAGAGGAAGAATGTGAAACATCGGGGGACCAATAAGCGATAGACTTCTCAAGAAAACCAGACGAGAAGTGAGAAACATGTAGAAAGCGCGTGAAGGGATTGCTGAGCGGAAAACTAATTATAAGAGTGTTTTTCGTGGCAGATAAGAAAAATGTTAAGATATATCGACCATACAGTACAGGAGAAGGAAACAAATGTAAACTGGAACCTATCGAGTTAGGTGGATCCCTGGGATTGAGTCAGCTGGTCTCGATTTTCCCACAAAAGTCTTGATTCTTTAATTAAAACATGGGCAAATTTTTCAGCTCTGACTGGCTGTCACATAATCAATGGACTGTTTCATCACTGACGGCAGGCCAACAGGGTACTGGGAATTAACCACACAGCCCTTTCATAAAACGCCGGTCTCACTAATGTATCAAACGCTGATAGCGGTTTAGCCTCAATATTGGGGAGATGTAAAACAGGAAGTAACCACAAAGCCAATTGGAGTCTCCAGTATTGGATCACAGGTGGAAACCCACTGCACACGGGCGCCTTCAGCTTTAAACATGTCCCCCGACCTCAGGGTGCCTGGAATGGTTCTCCCGCGGTCTATTTCGCACAGCGTGCTTTGACAGTCTGCCATTCATTGTAAGATGTCCGCGAGTGGCAAACGTATCAAAACTTAGTCCCTTCACCGACCTCCAGTGGTTTTGACATTGTTTTGCTATGGGAGTAAGGGAGGGAGAGAGTGCGTTAAATGCTGTGCAAGCCCGCACAAGTCCCCGATGTCGCGCAAAATCGGTGGAACACACGGTAGACAACGCCGTAGATCACGATGACCACAGTTAATTTGCTATCTCATGAAATGTAAACCAAAAATTTTGAAGTATATTTTCGATTTAAAAGGTTAGAAAAACTGAATTTTTAACAGTAATTATCTCGCAGTATAATCTCAAAATCTTTCAATCATGTCGGGATGCCGGCTTTGGAGTTATGTCTTTCTGACCGTTTGCCAACATTGGACTTAATTAAAATGACAACTTACTGTAGATGTGCTAACTCATGGAATATCAACCCAAATTTCGAAATGCGTTCTTGTTTCGAAAAGATCAATTCAGTAGTGTTGTAAAACTAATCATGATGCAGCATAAATCTGTAAAGATCTAGTTACTTCAGGGTGTCGGCTTTCGAAAGAACTTATCTTCGACTGCATGCAATATCTATACTCTGCAAAAAAGGACTGCTTAAGTAGCATGCAATTTTCTCATTGATTTTCGATGCCCTTGAAAATTCAATTATATTTCATGGGAAACATGCATAAAAATATTCATTCTTGTGTTTATTCGGTAGAAAATCACGTCTTCTTTTAATTTCATACTCAAAAAGAGTATTATTCGGTTTTTAAAAACGTTTCTAATTCCCGAATAATTTTGAACACGACCTGCTGTTACACTTGCATTCAGGGTTTTAAAACTACAAGCTGTACATTTTCCGTGTACGGAAAACCATGCATTTCTCTACGGCGTTAAGAGGAAACCATATGAGGTTCATAAAATTAAGCAGTTGATTTGAGCAATTTTGTTAACTTTACAAGCCACATTCATAAATGCAGATAAATGACGTTTCACGAAGGGCCATTTAACGGTATTAAAAAATCTCACAATTAGAAACCTTTTTAAAACCGAATAATACTATTCTTTTGGGTATGAAATTGGAAGAAGAGGGGATTTTCTACCGAATAAGTAAAAGAATAAATATTTTTATGCATGTTTACCATAGGATATAATTGAATTGTCAAGGGCATCGAAAATCAATGAGAAAATTTCATACTACTTAAGTAGTCATTTTTTCAGAGTATAGATCTTGCATGCAGCCGAAAATACGTTCTTTCGAAAGCCGACACCCTGAGGTAAGTGGATCATTATAGATTTATGCTGCATCATGATTAGTTTTATAACACTACATAATTTATCTTTTCGAAACGAGAACAAATTTCGAAATTTTGGTTGACATTTCATGAGTTAGCACATCTATTGTATGTCGTATGAATTTATCGCATTGGTTTTCGATGCTTTTATACATTTAAATGTATTCTGTGGAATAAATGCACAAAATAATCTTTCGTGTAATTTTTCTGTGGCAAAGAGTGTCTTCTACAAATTTTCTGCTTAAAGAGGGATTATCGTTTGGTTTTAAAAAGTTTATGATTGGGAGATTTTTGAAGATCACAAAATGTCCATTCACACAACATGACACAGCATGTTTTTTGCTGCTACTTGCGTAGCATGCAACCTAGCACACATCCATTGCACAATTTATGTTTCTTAAATGTCTTTTTCCTAACAGCTCGGAAAAACGTGCGTACTCATTTGTTGGAATGAAGTAAAATATTATCTGAAAATTAAAAAGGGCTTTTGGAACCGAATGGTACTCTTTCTTCAAGTGCAAAATTTGAAGAAGAGGCAATTTTTCACCAAATGGGCAGGAAACGAGCATTCTTTTTATATCGTCTGTATCAAAAAACAATGAGAAGAGTTTATACTAAATAGGTAGTCAGTTTTTACAGGGTGCAGCTTTCGCGGATGGCCAAAAAGAAGCGCATTCAAAAGACGGAATTCTGATATGACTGAAATATCTTAGGAATATGTTGCACGCTAGTTAAGGTTGCAGTCCCGCAAAAGGAATATTTTTGAACCGAAAATATATTTTAGGCTTTTGGTTAATATTTCATGAGATAACACTGCAAGTGCCAGTCCTTGGTTGTTGTCGGGGTTATGGTTAACTAAGTGTAGGCAGGAAAAACCAGAAGTACTGCCGTCTCAGTTTACTCGCATCGTCCTCGGTGCTCATTCTGCCAAAATCTAGGTAGCCCACGCCTTTCTTTCGTACCCGGGTGGTCTGTTTGAGGCTGATCATAAATTCCTCGCCACTAATGGACGTTTTGTTGAATTACTTTGGACTAAAAATACAGCGATTGGATTAATAGATTGACGACTACAGCACACTGCCAAAAAGTGATGACCGTTGGCCAACAGGCCGTTTCCCATTATTTTGCAGGTTTAGGAAAAATTCCTGTTTCTAAGTATGAAGGATTCAAATCGGAAATTTTTAAATTTAATTCAAGGCGATTACAACAGAAAATTTAGCATAATATTCGGAGCATTTTTAAAAGCGGAAGAAGTACTTTTTCCATTTATGCCGTCAAAACCGCAATTTCTAGCCAATATTTTACCACTCGAATGCGGAAACGCTGCGGACGATCTCGCCAGATATTAGTCGGCAGTATAGGGGGTAGATATCTACATAATTTGAAGCTTACATAACAGATTTGCAACTCCCGGAATGCATAGAAAACAACGTAAATTCCACCTGGTTTAAGTGTGGTTCTGTTTACGGAAAATCGTAGAAATCGTGCGAAAGCTAAAGCACGCTACAAAGCTGACTGTGGGCTAACCGTTCCTCATTAATCTTGCATAATGAACTACAGCAGATATGCTATCTCACAAATTGTTAAAAGAAATTCTGCAATGCGTCCTTATTTCGAAAAGACTACATAGTTAGGGTTGTTAGGTCAAGTATCGTAAACATAACCACAAGCTATTTCATTCACGCCAGGATGCTGGCTTTGGAGTGAGATATTTTTCGGCCACCTGCAAAAGCTATACATCGAAAAGAATGATAACTGGAGCCGCAGAAATTTTTTGTTTGATTTTCGATGATCCTCTAAACGCACTTATATTTTACAAAAACAGCTGACAAAAATATTCTTTTTTCTACTCGTTTGTCAGCAAGTTACAGTGCGTGACCTATCTCATGAAATGTTGGCTGAAATTCTGAAATGCGTTTTCGATTAGGAAGGATTACTTGGTCGCGGTTGTGATACTGATTATCACAAAGCATACTTTTATAACATTTTGGACTCGGCAGGATGTCGGCTTTTAAATGCATTTCTTTTCAATCTCCTGTAGAATCTCCTGTTGCATCCTGGGTTTCCGAATTACATGCTGTATATATCCCGCTATAAGCATATCACATATTTCTCTACGTGAGAAATTCGACATCGGATGTGAACCAGGTCATATATTCTGCAAGTAGCCTTAATAAACATATCAATGCATTTCTGTGTGAATGGCATTTTACTGTCTTAAATGATTTCATACTTGAGAATTTTTTTAAATAGGTAAGAGACTTCCTCTGAGTACATAGTTTAAAGAGAACGTAATTTGCTGAAAAATGCGTGCAAGAGAGAAGGCTTTTTTGCGCACTTGTTCTATAAAGTGTAATTGGTCATTCGTTACTCATAGTTTTTCAAACGTCCGAAATTAAGCTCATTCAAAAGCCGGCATCATGGCATGACTGGACTATCGTATGGCTTTGCTGCACGACAATAAATAAAACAATCTTTCTTAAGTTATCTTTTCGAATCGAAAGTATGGTTCAAGATTTTTGTTGACATTTTAAGAGATAGTACATTTATTGTGCGTTTACTTATGCGTTTTCCAATTTTCGAATAGCGATTGTAAATAGAGACTGTCGTAAGTGCTGAATTGCAAAAATGCTACGTTAATGCGCTTTTTTAAGATGCCTCCTACTTGCATGCCTTCCTCGCCAAAAAGACTTTAATGTTATTGATTGCTCTGGTTCCACCAATCGTGTCTCCTATATAAGTTCCTCTGTCTCACAAACAATATCGAATTCACTAAGCCTACTTCGTAAAGCAGGACTAGTCGACCTCTTAGTCGAATATTTAAATCAATGTCTTACTTCACAGCCGTATCTGTAAGGGGTTGGGATTCGGGCTTAGGGTTAGGGGCTGCGGCCAAGTTTAGGGGTTGAGGTTAGGGGTTAGAGGTTGGGGTTAAGGGTTGGGGTTAGGGGTAGGTGCTCGGGGTGAGGGATTGTGGTTAGGGGTAAGGGTTGGGAGTTAGGGATTGGGGTTAATGAGTTAAGGACTGGGTTTAGGAGTTGGAGCCAGGGGTAGGGGGTTAGGCTGGGGCTTCTCAACTGCAGGTACGGCTGCGAAATGAAATCAGAACCAATTATGTTTCTCGAGGCTTAAACGATTCCACAACGTTTGCACTTTAAACTGCAACTCTTGGTTTAATTCAATTAAAATGCCTCGCCATGTCCATTTTGCTGTCAAAGCTTATGTCCGGCTTAGGTACACGTAGTCGGCATGCTATTAACTCAAAACTGCTGTCATCAGTTCAACTGGTGTCTAAAGAATCGGCTGAGCTTTGGAATAAACATCTACATACGCAGGAATAATGACCCAACAGTTACATCGGACTAATTTATATCTTAAGAAGGTTACGTATCTTGTGAGATGTCAAATGACATTTTGAAATATGTAATAGGTTAGAAGGGATCACGTAGTTGGGCTTGTAATGTTAATGATTGTGACCTATATGCCCTAGATGATTCAGCCAAGTCAGGAGGCCGGCTTTTTAATGAATGTTTTTTCGTGCCACCGGCAGTCAGCACACTCGCTGAGGAAAAGCGACGTAGTCTTATGATGTTTCTTCATTACTTATCAATGGACTAGTAAATCTGAGTATACTTTGTAGAAAACTTGCACAGAAATTTCCGCGTCTTTACCTTTTTGTGGTAAATTTCTTCTTATTTTCTCATTATATTTTTATACACGTGAGTCCAGAAGCGCTTTTATTTGTCGGATAATTTGGCTAGATCGCAGTTGGTAGCCAGGCCCCCTATTACAGGTGACTGGGGGTTTGTTTACTGGGTTTTTTGTGGCGTTACATAATCACATCTAACCCACTTAGCTTCCAATATACGTTTGAGGTTAAGATTAGGATACTGGTCAATGCTGTTGGATTTTCGTGTTAGGGTCATGTCTGTTAGGCTTAGGTTTTCGGGTTACGGTGAGGGTTTGAGTTTACGGTGAGGTTTCGGCATTACGGTTAGGTTTTACAGTTGGGGCTATGTCTAAGGGCTACGGTTACGTTTACGATTTCAGTTAGGGTTGGGGGTTAAGGTTACCGCTAGGGTTAACGGTTAACGTTTAAGGTTAAGGTGAGGGCTAGGGTTAATTTTAGGATTAGGGTTAAGGTCGCCATCTGCTTCCCCATTTCCGGTTACAAACTGCGATCTAGCCAATAATTTTAACCCGACCTGCTGATATACTGCGTCCAAGATTTTTAAACTAAAAACTGTAAGCTTTTCAATTAAGACGAATAATGTATTCCAGTGTGGTGCCAACTGGATGTCATACAAGACTCATACAATTATACAGTGGATGTAGGCTGCATTGCATACTCCATGCTAAGTATTAACAGGTGTACAGATGCGACTGTGTTTGAATAGACAGTTCATTGCGTACAGAACGCATTACGAAAACAGCTCAAAAATGAAAGCCACCTTTTCAGGTATAACCCCTGAAAAAAACGTAAAGTGTGTTTATGATTTCTATGAAATATTTTGGGATTTATTAGGTCGCCAAAAACTAATGCAAAAATTAAATGCAGCGTAAGTTGTCATGTATTGGCGAGTGCGCTTTTTTCAGGCCACCGGAAAGGCGCATTAAAATGATGAATTTTTGGCTTGACTGGAATAGCTTGACAATCAGTATTACAATCCCGCCTAGGGCCACTGTCCGAACGCATGAAATGTTGACTGAAATTCTGAAATCTGTTTTCGACTAGAAAAGATTGCTTTAGCGATTTTGTTATACTATGTGTTGTGCAGCCCTACCGGATACTACTTCCACCATGCAAGTAGACTGACTTTTAAATGCACCTTTATTCGGTTGCCTGTAAAATTCATAGCAAGTAAAAAATTTCCATTTAACAATATGTAACTTTCGTTGATTTTCGATACCTTAATATACCCAGGTTCATTTTATGGTAGACATGTCACAAACAGGCTTAGTTGTTCTCATGGGTAGAAAGTCGCATGTGCTTTTCTAACTGTTTGATTCAAATGAAGGATATCTTTAAGTTATAAAAAGATTGAGAACGTGAAATTTCTATCCAAATAACATCGTGTTTATTCGTTTATTAACTTCATCATCATACATTATTGTCCACAGGTGTCGCAAAATTTTAAAGACCCTTGCCGTAGCAAGTCAGTAAAGATGTTGGGCACATTGACTGATCTTACTGCTTCCTTACGATACAGGCCTATTGAAGTTATAATTTTGGGTTCTTCGGACCTATCAGGCAACTTATGGTTGCTAGCTACCCAGAAGCTGTCCTTTTGGTCTCCATATCTTCATCTTACAATTCTCCGATTGTGGATTTACCTAAGATCCTCAGAACTACCTTCAGACAAAGAATTAGCAGGTTTTAGTCGTCCATCCCGGGTTCTGTACATTTGCTCAGCCGCTTAGCGCCTTTTCGAAATTTTGCCCTGGAGCAGCCTATTTCAAGATATGTTTTTTGCGTACCTAAAAGGCTCTTGGTCTTTCTTTGGCGAGTATAAGTGAGAGCGCAGGGATACTATTGGTAAACAACAGGCTCTCAACTTCGTCCTCCCTTTACGGAACTAATTTCTCTGCTTCGAGGCAAGTCACTGAGGCATACTCCGTTTTAGGAAAAGAGTGCCACCTACCATATCATCAATGGAGGAGTGAAAGGGAACAGATGCTAGACTGTGGCATGCCTCGAGGGTTTTGCGCATCACTGACGACCCTTTCGGAGCGTTAACCTCCGTACTGTGCTTTTCATGTCGCACAAGAAAGGAGCTAGTCAACATTTCCTAAATCAGAGCCAGAAATCAGATGATGCCTATTTGTCTTCGTAGGCGACCATGTAACGATGAATATAATCGACCAACGAAGGAAAGAGTCAGAAAAGCCAGCCATGTCTCCTTTGGCTTCGTCACTAGCACTGATCAACATAGTTAAGCGATGACAAAGATATTTCCGCAATTGCGGGGCACTCTCAGATAATACGCTTCTGTATTGTAACACTAGAAACAACCCGCCGGTGAAACATACCTAGGGGACTTTGTCTAGCGCGTTGCTCAGAGTTGTCAGTGCGCTCTTTTTACGCTGTAGTGACGATTGACTCGACAGTATACGTTCGGTTTTGCATTTGATCGTCAAAAAGGAACTACTACTTAAACTGGTAGAAAACAAAATCCCAGGAAAATTCTCAAATGGCTACCTGTGTGATATACGTTCGAGAAAAACAATTGCTCATTTAGTACTTGTTTTTTTCATCGAGTGTCAGTGCTGGCATATACACGCAAGGAATTCACCTCTTTCTTTGTGCTTAAAAAATAACCGTTTTTGTTTTAAGAACGTCTGAACCATGTGCCATGTATGTTATGTGAAGCTAATCTGCTTAGAGCTACATGTCCCTAGAAAGAAACCCTTTTAATTCCTTGACATATTCACTCTGTGTGAATCACGTCACACCCTTTCTGAGGGCCATTTATAAAATCAAATATGGCCAGTCACATGAATAATCACAAGAAAATCCTGACATTCTCACAATTGAAGCTTTTTGAAAAACCAAAGTGTTCCCTCCTCTTGAGTATTACACCGGAAAGAGACGTGGTTCCTATGTAAAGTGTTGGGTTGTCACATATGCAATTAGTAATGAAGCATATGGTTAACTTGGAAGCTTCTTATTTCATGCTCATATTATACTTTGATCTTTTCGTTTCTGTGAGAGAGCCGCCACACAACTTTCCTCCTTGCAAGTCATATTACACTTTAAAAAATATTCGTCTTTTTACTTTTGCTTACAGATGAAAAAGGCGGAAACTTGTGCAATTCTGAAATTCGAGTTTTACGTGGAAACTCTACATCGCATACAGCTTGGCATATTAATGGTAAAATTTGTTATAGGATTACTACACACGAATGAGCGACGTGGTTAACCAGAAGTAAACTAAAATTCACCGTCGAGTTCGATCTATTCCAAAGTGCACATGAGGTATCGTTGATGTTTTATATTGGTAAGTAAACAGTATTCACTCTGTAAAGTGAACATGTTGGATGTGTGAGTCTCGAATGAACTGTGTGAAAAGCAGAACTGACAACGTTTGGTGCCTTCTCGGTGTTTCTTCCTCGTCATAAAAGTGATTAGTTTTCAAATTAAATTAAACTATGATGAGAATAGATTCAATACGATCACCGAAAACGTTCAGCACGGTGACTAGGCAAAGGGAAATCATCAAAACGCGGCCCAGCGCGCAATACTCATCAAAAAGATGATGATATGTGTTTATTGATCTGGCGCGGGTGTGATCCATTACGATTTCATGAAACCCGTCTCTTTGATAACTAGCTAGTTCCAATGATTCAAAAACTTTCCGAATCACAGCCTATACTTGCCGATCTATCGAGTCACGTTTGATTCGCTCGACAACACTACGCTATACACCACACAAGTGACAGCGGCAAAACCATAAGAATGGGAATTGGAGGCTGCCTATCGTCCACCACATTCAACTGATCTTGCCGCCACTGATCACTAAGTTTTCCAAAATTTGGGCGACTTTTTATAAAAAGACAATTTAATTACGTCATTGCTATAAAACGCGACTTCCAGAATTTCCTCGAACTGAACAAGCTATTGCTGAAACTGGAAAAAATTTGTTAACAACATGGGTGCAGACTTTGAAAAATAAAACTACTTCTTTCATTCGTTAAACACTAGCAAATTTCGTTTTTCCCCCAAAATTCATATTCGATGACCAAATATATATAAGAGATTACGTTTTGTACAGTAGGTGGGCTAACTCATGAAATGTCAACCGAAATTCCGAAATGCGTCTTCGTTTCGAAGAGATTAATTAAGCAATACTATAAAACTAGTCAGTCTGCAACATAATTCTATAATATTTCAGTTGCCTCAGGATGCCGGTTTTTGAATGAACTTCCTTCCGGCTGCATACAAAAACTATACTCTCTGAAAAACGACTTCATGCGTAACATGCATTTTTCTCATTGATTTTCGATGTCCCTAAAAGTCCAGTTATATTTCATGGCAAACATGCATCAAAATATTCATTCCTTCGCTCATTCCGTAGGCAATCACGTCTTCTTCCGATTGTATACTCAAAGAAGAGGCATAGTTCGGTTTTAACAAAGTTTATAATTGTAAGATTTCTGAATACCGTCAAATGGCAGTTCATAAAACGTCATGTATCTGTATTTACCAATTTGGCATGTAATGTTAACAATATGGATCAAATCCACTGCTAAATTTTATAAATCTATCAAAGTATTCTCTTAATAGTGTAGAGAAATGTATGGTCTTCTATACGCAGAAAATATACGGCTTGTAGTTTGGAAACCCTGAATACAAGTGTAGCGGTAGAGCGGGTTCGAAATTATTCGAGAATTGGAAAAGTTTTTGAAAACCGAATCATACCTTTACTTCGAGTACAAAATAAGAAAAAGGCGTGATTTTCTACCGAATGAGCGAAAGAATGAATATTTTTATTTATTTGTTTCGTACAGTGTAGTTGGATGTCTGAGGGCATCGAAAATCAATGAGTGAAATTCATTCTAGTTAAGGAGTCATTTTTTAGAGTGTAGGTTTTTCACGCAGCCGGAAGGAAGTTCTTTCGAAAGCCGGCATCCTGAAAGAATGTTGCAGGCTGACTATTTTTACAACCCTTCTTCATTAATTTTTTCGAAACGAAAACGCATTTCGGAATTTCGGTTGACTTTTTATGAGCTAGCCCACCTACTGTAGGTCACCTCTTTAAAATGCCATTGCATTTATGATGCACTCACTATCAATGGTGACGTTCTCCTAGCAAAAATGGACAAGCCTAAGTGCTGTCAGGCAAATATTGTCCCGTTAAAGTGTTTCCTTTCGACTCTCTCCGCAATACCGCCTTGGTAACGCCCTCCATTTAAAAACGTATGCGAGAACGGTCAGTGCTTCGGGTTTTTTCATGCATGCTATGCTTTTTCTTCCGTCAAAACTCTCAAATTTATTTGTTAACTTCTCGGATAATTAACTAGTTTGACCAGAATTTCCCTCTTCTAAGTATTCTTAAAAACCAAAACCGTATTCAAGACTGCTCTTCACCTCCAAGGAATAATGCGTCTTAAATGTTAAGAGTCTGTGTTCGGTTTCCCATCCTCCTTCAATTCTTTTGCCTGACGTCACAAACCAAGATGGCAGGGTTTGGACTGAAAAACTGTCGACGTATGCTTTAAGAGGCCTTCGCTCAGACGGCCTTGCCGCATCCTGACGAGGGATTTCAGAGGTCTTCGCAAAAGTCGACGATCGCTCACCCATTTTGCCGATAAAATTTTATTATTTCTAAGAAGTCGAGTCCGACAAGCGGACGCTTTCGACTATTCCTCATCAAGCCTGTACAGTAATATAAGGGGGGACGGAATGGCCGAATAGCCATACGGTAAGCCAACCCAGCCTTGTGCTTGCATAAAGCGTTTATAGAAGCGCTAAGGCTCCCCTGGAAAAAGACAAACCCAGCATATGTGTTCACAAACGCCACATCGTGCTACAGCGATGAAGCAGGGACGGCTAATCGCCGGACACCTTCCCCACCCCTTTCTCTAAGCTCCAGGCAGAACAAGAATCTGAGCACTGACCTGTTAACGCCCCTCAACCCCCTCCCTCATATGGACTTCTATTGGATGTTTAACTTTTGCTATTGTGCCCTCTCTTATATTACAAGCCTGCTAATGAATAATAGAAAGTGTACGTCTGCCAGACTTGACTTCTTAGATGTCTACGTGGGTACCATCGTTGAATGTATTAGTTCTCATGACAGCCTGGCCGTCGAAAGCGACAGTGCCCACTGTGGTTACATGCACGTGGATTAATTCAAGTGGAGCAGACATGAGCAGTATCTACCTTACTCCCTCTCCTCCCTCGCCCGTTTACTTTGATGACAAAGCGATGTTACGGCAACCGAAAGTGGGTTTGTGCGCAATGGTAAATAGAACCAAACCACCTGTCTACGCTTGGCCCACGCGTGTTGCCCCTCCCCCCCGCAATATGTACCGGGCATCTGTGAAGGCAGCTCAGATTTCGCGTGTATGACGCTCATTCTTGAGAAGGACTGGCTTATCCCGTCCGACGGCAATCTACCAAGCCACGACGCTTGTCGTGACGGAAGAAAACTCAAACTCGCCAGACTTACAGTTAGTGACCGATCTCTTGAAATATTGGCTGAAATTCTGAAATGCGTTTCCGATTAGGAAGGATCACTTGGTCGCGGTTCTAATACTGATTATCTTGCGGGATAATCTTATCACATTTCGGACTCGGCACGACGTCAGCTTTTGAATACAGCGCTTTTTATTCTCCTGTAGAAAACACACACGGTAAAAAATGACTACTTAATTAGAATGCTTTTTTCCATTGATTTTCGATGGTCTTTCAAATTCAAATATATCTTATAGAAACCATAAACGAAGAAATGCTTTCTTTTAGTCAATTAAACACGTCTTCTTTACATTTTATACCCAAGGAAGGAATATAATTAGGTTTTAAAAATTTTTCTAATTGCCGAATAATTTGGAGCCTGATCATTCGTTGCATTAACGCCTAGTGATTTCACTCTACAAAGTGCATGCGTTCCGCGTAAAGAAAATCACATATTTTCCTATGCCATTAAAAGATATCACACAGAGTCCATTAAATGTCGCAATAGATGCGGACTATGTTGTACATTTAATGATGAGCTGCGGTAAACGGCCAGGTAAGATGCCATGTAAATGGACATTGCGCGGTCTTAAAAAATCTTTTAATTAGAAACTTTTTTAAAAAACTAATTATACTCTTTGAGTATGTAATATAAAGATGACGTGATTCTTTATCACTTGACTGAAAGCAAACATATCTTTGTTCATGGTTTCTGTAAAGTATATTTGAATTTGAAAGACCATCGAAAATCAATGGGAAAAATGCATGCATCTAAAGTTGTCATTTTTTACCGAGTACGGTTTCTGCGGGAGACTGAAAAGCAGTGTATTCAAAAGCTGACGTCCTGCCGAATCCGGAATGTGATAAGATTATGCCGCAGGGTAATCAGTATTAAAACCGCGATCAAGTGATCCTTCCTTATCGAAAACGCACTTCAGAATTTCAACCAACATTTCATGAGATCTGTCACTCACTGATGATGAGTGAAGAGTGTACTGATATGTTGTGGGAATGAAGTTCCCCGTCGCATGCTTCTGTCACCTGCACAAGTCGGTCAGTCAGCGGGGGATGGAGTTGGGCCCAGTTGCTGAAGCTATGTGAAAACCTGAGCCTAAAGCGTGCCATTTACGACGGTAGTTTTAGGGCCGCGTGGACGCTGTGAAGCCCAGTAAATGTGTATCGAGATCCAATCCAACTTTCGTTTTTGTCTAATACCCCTTCAGAGCAGTCCACTGCAAGAGTCACACTACTCCTCAAGGCATTTCAAGGATAAAATCGAGTGTCCAGACCAAATCTAAGGAATTTTCAGCAGAATCAGGAAATGGAGGCTGACTGTTTGCATTCGCGATCGGATGGCGTGACGAAGTTCGGTGACTTTAAAACGTCCCCTAAAAGTTTTATCTGCATCGGCAGGCAGTAACATTCACTCGGAACGCCATGGAAAATTTGGGCTGATCTTGCAAAGTGCTCTTTTGAACAGGTCTTAGAAGAAATGGTAAATAATGTTCCCAAATCAGAAAATTACTATGAAAGCAGGCATTAGACCTTACATGCGGTTTCGGAAAGTTTACATTCAGTGACTTCCTGGGCTACCGCCTGTTGAGTTCCAGTAACTTTGGTTCACTATATCCGAACGAATTTAGCGTTAAGTCCCACATGTGTCTCATTAAAGCGTAAACCACGGCCATCTTCCAGGTATGCCCTTACTCCGCTTAGAGAAAGTTAATATTGGCTCGGTGTTTAACCACACAATTCGTTCCCAAACTCATTCACTTGCTCCTGTGGAGCGGGATACACTGGCCGTAAAACGAGGCACAGAAGTCATGGAACAGACAGGAGTTCCCAGCATCCAGACTATACTGAGGAAACTTCAGTTGCGCTGGAACGGCTACCTCGAGATGGCAAATGACGAGCGTCTACTAAAACGACTCTTCTACAGAAACGCTACTACGGGTGATCGTCGACAAAGGGGAGAGACGATACATTGTAAGGACACCTTACTGACCTCCCTCAAGGAATTCAAGTCAATCCGGACACCTGAAATGATCTCACCCAGGATAGACCGGTCTGGAGAAGAACAGGGAAGACTGGAGCATCCGTTTACAAAGTCAGTCGAATCTCCTCCGCCAAAGCCAAAGGAACGGCTCATAAACTCCGCGAACCCACAACCCAAAATTCCCACCAATTCTAACGTGTCCACAACGTCGTCAGACATTCCGCGCGCGGACCGATCTCGCCGGACATCTCCGGGCTCAATACCACAGTAGTACGAAAACTTCACCTACTGCTTCCTCTACCTTTTCCATCGTGAACCCCTGTTGCAATCGCCGCAACAACCATCACTACTGTCGAGCAAAGTCCTGGCCCTTCACCGCCGACGGCGCGGACGAATACCACTCCTCCCAGAGCCACCACCGGTGAGAACACTTCCCAGAAACTACCGTCCCCACCACCACCGACTTCACCACCAGCAGTGCGGACTCATTTCAAATCTATCCTCAGTTTGGTCGCGCCTTCACGTCACGCCTAGATCTGATCGGCCACTTGAGAATCCATCGTACTGAAACCAGCGAACTGGTGCCAGAAACCCCAACATACACCCGGCGCACCCTCCCTAGCTATCTGCAATGACCACGCAAGTCCAGTCACCGCATGAGTATCCATGCTAGTCTAGGCTAAACCGTCAAAGAGCATACCCCAGCATTCCACTTATTCCGTCCGTCACATAAATCACACACGACTCCGTTCCACATTACCCACCATAGGCACGAAACAGGTGGAAATTGCGTTCTCTGGCTGCTTCTTTAATGCAGCCCCCCTAGCACTCTACCGCATTTCGTGTGGAAAACCGGTGTGTTGTTCGTGGGTCAGGTAGTGTTTGGCACGCACAGACGGGCTGCTTTAGCCCTGGCAGTCACTGTGTCCAATCACAGCATCAGATGGCTGACAGGCTCGGACAGTCTGACATGCCTGAATCTATCACAGTTAGCTAAGAACCGTGACTTGGAGGGCTGCCAACTGACGGGGCAACTAAGTCCTCCTTCTCTAAGGACGGAGAGTCT
This sequence comes from Spirometra erinaceieuropaei, assembly GCA_902702965.1. Lineage (NCBI taxonomy): Eukaryota > Metazoa > Platyhelminthes > Cestoda > Diphyllobothriidea > Diphyllobothriidae > Spirometra > Spirometra erinaceieuropaei. Next base: position 965,094 of record CACRXP010000148.1, read on the forward strand.
GCTTTCAATGACTCATTGCTAATGTGACTTCTGTGGCATTCCCATCCAGCTGGGGACCGGGATCCCTTGCTGTTTGTGCGAGAAGCTGGCCCGTGTGTGGCACGCGTAGATAAACTGTCTGGACCGGTCAGTTGCTGCGCCGACCCCGCCCCCCGTTTTCTTGACTCCGTCTTGACACCAGGCTCAGGTGGAGGAGGAGGAGGATGGCGTACGGTAGATACAGCGCAAGTCCACATTCACTATAAACTAATTCACGCGCAAGGCCCCGTTCCTGCACCCTCCCTGCTGTGGAGCACACGGTGAGCATCGTCGGCAACGTCGACCGAATTGTCGTTTGTGCTGGAGAGTTTTGTTTTGGACTGTATTTCTGTGCTTGAATAGCCTTCCAAATGCTGGAGTTTGTGTTACTCAGAAATTCACCGGAAAGCGATTAGTTAGGCTGAACATGAGCAGGGGACAGTCAGCCTTGGACGAAAGCCTGTGAGAACTGTCAGAAATAATAAAAAATGATAGCAGGAATTACGGTCAGAGAGAAGAGTTTATAAACAGAGTAAAAATTGACACCATCCGTAGACGCAAAAAAACATATATAGTGGTTAACCGTGGTAGAGAGTGATTACCGATCATATTACAAGATATATTCGTCCCGTTGTGTTTTGGGGCTCGATATGCGACGTCCTAAGCAGTCGCGCAACAACTTGTAATACATGCAGAGGGAGGCTACTAGCTGGCTCTATCCAGTCTGGGACCGGAATCCGCGATCTTTTGGTTATTAATCCGGAGCTTTAACCTCTGAGCGGTCCATGAGCGCTGTCTACCATAGTTAGTATGCCGGATCATAACCGACAAGACAACGAGCCCGTGACTAAGTGGTCGGAGCGGGTGCCTCTAAACCAGAGGTTGGATAAGGCCGACTAATAAGCTAGAAATGGTCATCCTAGTCTCCCTCGTCAGGCAGCGGTGGGTTGTGTAACCCCACCTCTCAACTAAATTTAGTATTCTTATTATTTTTTATGAGAGGGACTATGGAAAAGTATTTTTAAAAAGCTAAGTTGGCAAACACGTGTTTTCGGCAATTCTTCGTCAGGCCCGTACATTTACATGGAGGACTAAAAATGTACAAAATTATCAATGTTTATAGATGTCTCAAGGGTTATTAAGGCATTAACACTCATCTGCCCCACATCACCCACATGACGAGGTCTGCGGGGTTTGAACGTCAGGGCTAGGGGAGGGGGAAGAGAGTCTTTGAGTGATGTTTTTGGATTGAGTACACGGAGTACCCATCGCTGTAATTAGGGATTTGTGGCGGCATACTGTCATAACCTGAGATTGGCGTTGGCTACGGAAGAGAGAGCGCTTGTGTCAGCGTTTTCTGACAGCGTAGCACTGAATTCGCTAGCCGTCTAGCTACTGCCTCGGCCGTTGCTATCATCCGTTGCTGTAGGCCTCCAGAGAAGCTTGTTGCTGTCCGGTAGACAATACGAAATGCGTCCTTGGCATCGACTGGGTGTTTCATATCCACTAAATGAGTGAGAATGAAACTCGAAATCGGTCGGGTCTCACCTCTATCTAGCCAGGCCGGCATATGCTCACGCACCTTCTTTACCAGGCATCTTGTTGTTCAGCCAATGTATCCCGCTCCACAGGAGCAAATGAATGAGTAGATGCACATTGATGTGGCCACCAACGGTAGTCTGTCTTTGCCTCCCAAAAGTAGGAGGGGAGAGTTTGTGAAGCATACGCGTAAATTCGCCGCGGGGAATGCTCTCGTGGAAGCTGTAGTTAAGGGTCGTCTGACTAGAGCGCTCATTCCGTCTACTGTTAGAGGTAGTCTTGTGAACAAATCTTTCCTTTCTGCAGTCCCAACAGCGAGCTGTGCAGTGCCTTCCCCAATATTTCGGAGGATAAATCTATCTGGGTATCCGTTCACGCGAAGTGTGAGTCATAGCTGTTGGAGCTCTGCTTCAATAGTTTCAGGCGAGCAGATGCACCTCACTCTAGCTGCCAATCCCTGGACAAAATTTAGGTTGATGTTTAGGGGAACAAACCTGTGAAAATTAATGTATCGTCCCGTCTAGATTTTCTTTCGGAACCCCCTGTGCTGGACAGATCCATCCTATTGCCTGTGTAAGAGGACACTAAGAAACACAATTTCGCTACCCGCCTCGGACTCTGCAGTGCACTTTAGCGAGGGGCGCGCACTGCTGGATTTTTGTACAAGGTCCTCGGTATCGGTGGTACCATCCACCAGGCAGAAGATAACGTCCACGTACCGACCGTGGAAGACGAGGTCATTAATGGTGTCTCGTAATCTTGTTTTCTCGACTTTGCCCAAAAAAACATTTGCAGGGAACGGTCCAAGCGGTGAGCCCATTGCCACGCCATCTATCTGTCTGTATAATTGACCACTACACAGAAATTGGGCATCTTGTCCGCAACGCGTCAGTAGTTCTTTTAGTATTTTCACAGACATGTCTATTGGGTAGTTCGTATCACAAATAACATCACAAAGGTAGTTTACTGTTTCTGACATGGGTACGTTGGCAAATAGCGATGATACATCCAGTGATACCATCCTCCGTGCGCTATCGTTAATATATATTGATGGCGTCGACGAACTCAAATGAGTCTTTAAAACTTCGAGGGTACAGATAACTTTGCAGTGTCATTCGTTTTAAAAAAATAAGTCAGGCGTACGCGTTTGACAACAGAAACCGTTCATTGGTATCGAGGGAACAGAGCGTTTGTGTTCTAACCGAGGCGAAATAGACCAAAACGCAGTTGGCGATCCTTGAACAAGCGTAGTATGGTGAGTAACGATACGACGCAAAAAGGTTTAACAACTCTTCCAGAAGAAAGAAGTAGGTCATGCCGTACGGAGTCGACAATAAGAGACAACGTAAGTACATTGGGCTAA
>CACRXP010000148.1:972785-1007391 GCA_902702965.1 Spirometra erinaceieuropaei
CAACAGACTCAGTTAGCTGCAGCACCAATTCCCCCACTCCCACCAGAGCAAGCAACGAAAGGGCGCAGGAACCGGAAAGGCGACTGATTGGACGACGCATGCGAGATCTAGCCGGCTGGTGTCACCAGAGCGACGCTGGCAGCATCGCGTTCAGTGTCCTGGAGCTCGCGAGATCCGACTGCCGGTACTGGATGAGTCTGCCGTCGTACCACCACCACCCCCAACGGCAGCAGCAGTAGTCCCGTCGTCACCATCATTGGGCAATATCGTGCGGGGTGGGGACTGTCTCCTCGAGGCGGGGGGGGGCGGTGAGCAGGGCGGGATAGACTCACGTGAGCACCGGTGCGTATGCACCCTCAACGTTCCCGCCCACGCCCTGGCCCTGAAAGCATACCTTTCTCGTGCGTGCGCGCTGTGCGGACACACCCACGCACGCACGCGAGCGACGTTATCTTAATTTTTTAATCAGGCCCCACTCGGCGCATAGGAGTGGGACTGGGCTCACTCAACTCATCTGGCTGTCGTCCTCGTTGTCGTCGTCGACACCAGCAGCACCAGCACAGCTCCGGGCGGAGAGTCAGTTGCGGTGTGACTACCTGCCTGCGCCTGTATACGACCAGGCAGCCCACTGAGACGTGGTTTACGGACGCGCCCCCCGGCCTGGATATATGAAACAGTGAGCTGTGCGGGAGTGTGCTCTGGACTAGCCCTCCGTCGTTACCTTGAGAAATCAGTGGATAAAACCCAAGACCCAGGTTAGTCACGTGTCGGGGCGGAAGCTGCCCTAATTATTTGCATTTACTTGGTACTACGCGTCTGTAGTCAGAACACTAAGAGCCATGTCATTTCGTCCGACTGCAAAACGGGACGCAGACGTTTCGTACGACCATAAACCTCGCGAATCAAGGCTCCACACATGGCCACCCAAGTAGAGTCATTTACTAACCATGGATCGATACCGATAAGAAATAGAGAGCCTGGAATCCCTACTTTCACATATTGCAGTAATGGACCAATCATGCAGGTCGGGGGCATGAGATTTGGTCCCAGGATCCTTCGGTCTTTAATAACTGCAAAAAGGAATGCCAGTTCCCCATGTTTCGAAAAGCGGCATAAAAGAGACAGAAATTACTCACGTAAAAACACACCCTGGCATCGCCATGAGGTTATCATAGCTGTTGGTCGTACAAAAAACTTCGGGGCCGGTTAAGTTACTACTGCCTGTGTGAGTCATTTTTAAATGCATCCAGGAGTTCATGTTCGTCTACCGATGCAGGCCTAATGGCGAAACTTAGTGACATTAACAGTCGGGTCAGTTGAGATGAAAAATAAACTCCTCCGTTCTTCCATCTTGAAGGACCTCCTACTCAACTGATAGCTGGTCGATCTCAAACCAACTCAAGCACTAAGCTACATGGAAGCAGTTTTGAAAGATAAAAAGGAAATTCAGCCTTTTCGTAGTAATTTATATTCACATCAGCTTCATTCTTTACACACAATATAAAGATTCTGTTTTCAGTGGGTGTATTGACTGGTTTTTATGGGTCGTCAAATAAACTAAACTTTCCCCTACTTTCCTTACCGAGTTTTTGTCCTGTGTAATGGCATTAAGCAGATATGAGCCTGTCGAAAGATCTCTTATTGTTTATACACCCTACTATTTTAAATAAATAACAAGTGTCGACTAATAAATTCAGCCGTCTATTCGGGTCTAATGTTAAAGAAAAAAAGACTGTTCGTTTTCATGATGCCGATATACTTGCGTTATATTAAGGCTAGCGCTTAATTGGGTCATAGATATACCAACTGATTTTTGAAGTCTGGAAAAATGTTATTACCCGGATATGCATTTTGGCGGATTGGAATAATTTAACTCGCCAAGCGCTAAATAAATCGGTGACTTTGATGGGACTCGAACTGGCGACAGAATATGCAAGCTTTGAGTAACTAGGCCCACACTATGAAAAAAACGCCTGACTCGCCTTCTGGATCTAGTAGCCCAGGTGCTTGGACCGCCGGTATACTAGAGCTGTGCCATTTCTGTAGCGCATTTGAATGACACTGACATTCCAGAGAGTTTTACAAATAGGTCGGTTGAAATTGCCTGGTCTACGGACCTTCAGTTTCATATTGAGGCTTTAAATGGGTATTCCGGATGATTTTTTGCTTGTCAAAATAAACTGAACCATTCGACACTTTTCTTATTGATTTTTCATTCTGTGTAAGGACAAGAGGTTTAAAAATCCCAACCTTTTTTAAAATAAATAACACATTTTGACTAGTTGATTCGGCCGCCTATTTGGGTCCAGTGTTAGAGAACAAAGACAGCTCGGCTTCTTTTCGTCAATTTACGTAGGTTATCAGGGCTAAGACTGAATTTAACCACAGACATACCAAGTTCAAAAGGTGGAAAGAAAAGGCCAAGAGAAGGTTTTGTATTTTGAACAGGCAACGAGAAGATTGACTGACCACAGTTTCGGCCAAGTTGCCTGCCTATCCCGTGCGTGTCTGCAGGTCACGCAGATCGATCAGCCCTGAGAACTCTCGAGCCTAGGACACGCCATTCAGTGCTTTCGGTGGGAACGAAAAAACTGTAAGGTGAATTGTAAGGCGACGAGGGGATGTGCCCCCAGTTGTACCCTGGGGCCCAAACTAGAACGTCCGTAAGCAATCATTTAACAATAGTAGCATATAATGGTGCCGGCAAAGGCAGGACAGACCGAAATGGCCATTTCTGGTTTATTAGCCGGCATCACTCAGTCATGCGCAAAACAAAATATGGATCGCCTGATATTCGAACTCGGGACTATTTTACATTGAGTATAACACAACCTTTGGAGTACTAGTCCAATAAAAAGCGGTAAATGACCATTCCGGTCTCATTTGTCTTTGTCATATGACGTTTCACCCTCATCCTCCGTAGAGACCTCTTCATCTTCAACTCTCGTCTCAAAACGTGAACTCGGTGTTTTTGCCGATAATCATATATATTTTCTATCTGCATTCAGATATATATTTTTTGAATCGAATATAAGCCTTGGGAAAGGATGTTTATTGTGCTAATTTTCGGCGCCGGTTGCCCGGGTCGCCGTCAAACAGACGGAGAGCAAGTGCGCCAACAAAGTTAACAACTTAAGTGCACTCAAAAAATCGATAATCGCTTCGCGTTCGTGCCAGTAAGCGGCCGCCATGTGTGTCCTTCCATTCTGTCTGGCCTTCGCTTCTTCCATCTATCCTTGAGATTTCTGTACGCGGCATCCAACGCGATGTGCTGGTTGATGCATGATTCGTCTGAGTGCATGGCCTCGAGGAACTCTCAGCCTTTCTTGGAGGGGCACACAGCGACAATGCGAGTTTTCTACCAAGCGAAAGTGTGCCCGGTGTCCAGGGTGTGCATGGCTACTTAAGAAGGTGGTCTCGCCTCTGCACTGACAACTGGTGTTCGTGAATGCGTGTAGAGGCGCATTTTCCAGTCTGGCCGCCATAGATGGTATCACACGCATCACAAGGGATCTTGTAAACGACTTCTTTCTTGTCCGGTAATTTACCCTGTCCTAAGGGCGCACGAACTAAGTGAAAGACACTTAAGGAGGCACCAAATTCAGGTGGCGCACCGACCGACGACTACTTTGCAACCCGGGCAACCGGCGTCGAAAATTTGAACAACAAACTTCCTTTCCCGAAGCAGATATTCGACTTCAACTTATATTTTTTGGGATGCCTACCTATATGTGCAGGGTGTTATTACCGACAAAGACAAGGGAGAGTGGAATGGCCATTTTTGGCTTATTGGCCGTCGTCAGCCAGTCATACCCAACCCCGAGGCGTGGAACACCTTGGTCTTGAAATCACGACCGTTAGTTAGAGGTCCGATGCCTCTAGCCACTGCGTCACGGGCTTGTTGTCCTGTCAGTTTCGGTCGGGAATATACAATGGTAGGGGGCGCTCACCGATTGTTCTTATTGAATTCACTTGTTCCATTGTGCCTTACGGGTTCTTTCTCGAGCATAACCAGCAGCCGCGCAGCGGCGCATAATAAAGGCAGAGTATTATTACTGACAAAGACAAGGGAGACTGGAATGGTCATTTCTGGCTTATTAACCGCCGTCAGCCGGTCATACCCAACCCCGAATTGTGGAACACCTGGGACTCGATCCTGCGACCTGTTAGAAGTCCAGCGCCTCTAACCATTGAGACACGTGCTCGGTGATAACATTCTGCCTATCTCATGCGCCGCTGTGGGGCTGCTTGTTGGGCTTGGGAGAGAGAGATCCCGTAAGGCACAATGGGACGAGTGAGTTCCTTAAGAGTGATTGGTGAGCGCCTTTCTACCATTATATATATGCATATTAGCAAAGGTAGAGGCCTCTCATCCGTCGATTAAGGGGTCGTACACGTACCACTGCGCCTTGGAACTGTTTGATGACGGCTACTTAGCTGGAAATGGTCATTTTAGCTCCCTGTTTCTTTCAGGTATATATATGTGTCCAATACATACATATGTTAATTGTGTTATGCCGTACTCACGACATAGGTACTAGCCAAAAGCCCAGACACGTGTTCTGCCGGTGTTTTTCTGCTGCGTGAACAGCGGCGTAGGGTTTTACTCTTCAGTGGAGCCTCCGCCGTTCTCTTTGCGATTTCTGGTATATGAACTTCATAGAATAATCCTGAGAATAAGTCCAGAAATTATCAAATGCAGGACAGGGATTTGAGTGTCCGCGACATAACTTCTTCCTAGTCAGACCCGATACATCAGTAGGCAATTTAGTCGAAGACCATAAACTATCAGAAACGGCATAGAGAACACTGGGGATCCATAGAGGAGCCGAAGCCTTTGTTGCTGCGTCATCCATCAGCAGAAACTTCAGTGAAACGCATGTCTGGGCTTTTAGCTAGCACCTATTTCGGGAGTGTGGTGTAACACATTTACCACTCTAAATCCGTTCTACTTGTACTACTACTCGTTTTAAGTAGGGGCATTACGTGTTTATTTCACAGTAATTAATCATCTCCGACCTCAAACAAGTCATGACCAGAACTTAGTAACTTTTAAAACCGTTAGCCTGATATATATGGCAGCATAGAGTTGCCTACAAAGACAGGGAAGACAGCAGGGGCCATTTCTGGCCTACTGGCCGTCGTCACGCAGTCACACGTAACATCGACGTGTGGAAAACCTAAGGTTCATCCCTTGACATGTTGGTTAGAAGTCTGACGCCTCTGACCACTGAGCCAGAGGTTCATTTTCCTGTCGGTAATGCTATTCTACCTATGTTACGTGCTGCTCTGTGACTGCTGGCGGAGCTGGAGACAGAGAGAGAGTTCCAAGGCACAATGGGAAAAGTGGGTTCCTCAGCGCGATCTTTGAGCAGACTAGCATTACAAACGAAGACAGGGAGACTGTTGGCCATCGTTTGTCAGCCATACCCAAAACCGAGGTTTACAGCCCTGGGGCTCGATCCCGCGACCTTTTGGCTACAATTCCAACGCCCTAACTACTGGACCACCGTTCAATACAAGGGGTTGCAGCCTTAATAGCTCGGGTTTGGTGCAAGAGAGTTTCGATAACAGGCTTGCACACATACCAGAATTCTGGTCAATATTTTATGAGGCAGCATACCTACTTTTGTTTGCAGGTGTCGCAAAAGATATCTACTTTTAAATTTTCTGTGAATTTGAAAACACGTTTCATATGCTACACCGGCCTGATTGGCTTCACAGGATAAACTAGCATTACTTTCCAGTGGGCGCGGCCACCTTTCTTGTCCCACAGCGGCTGAAACGACAGTGTTTGCTGGAACAGTAGCTGTAAATACTGCCCGCAGAATGCGATGGCTGGTCCCTGGTTCACAACAGTTCCTAAACTTGCCGATTGTGGCAGTTGGCTACCAACAGCACTTGACCGATCTCATGAAATATTGGCTGAAATTCTGAAATGCGCTTTCGGTAAGGAGGGATTACTTAGGAGCGGGTGTAATACTGATTGTCGTGTGGCATAGTCCCATCATATTTCGGACTCGGCAGGATGACAACTTTTGAATACACTGCTTTCTAATCTCCCGCGGAAACAGCACTTGGTAAAAAATGACTACTTAAGTAACATGCATTTTTCTCATTGATTTTCGATGGTCTTGTAAATTCAAATAAATCTCATAGAAACCATAGATAAACATAAGATTTATTTCAGTCAATCAATAGAAAACCACGTCGTCTTTATATTTTGTATTCGAGGAGGGAGTATAAAAAGGTTTTCGAAATTTTCTAATTATGAGATTTTTTAAGACCGCGCAATGTCCATTCACATAGCATCGACCCGTCCGTTTGTCACTGCTTCTCATTAAATGTACAACATAGTCCGCATCAATTGCAAAATTTTATTGACTGAATATAGCGTCCTTTAAAAGCATAGCAAAATGTGTGATTTTTTTTGCGAGGAACGCCTACACCTTGAAGACTGAAATTACTAAGCGCTAACGCAACGAATGATCAGGCTCCAAATTACTCGGCAATTAGAAAATTTTTTTAAAACCCAATCATACTCCTTCCGTGAGTATAAAATATAATAAAGACGTGATTCTCTGTTAATTCACTGAAAGATAGCATATTTTTGTTTATGGTTTCTATGAGATGTATTTTGAACTTGCAAGACCATCGAAAATCAATGGGAAAATGCAAGCTAATTAAGTAGTCATTTTTTACCAAATGCTGTTTCTATGGGAGATGAAGAAGTAGTGTATTCAAAAGCTGACATCCTGCAGAGTCCGAAGTATGATAGGATTATGCCACAAGACAATCATTATTACAACAGCGTCTAGATAATCTCCCCTAATCGATAACGCATTTCAGAATTTCAGCCAACCTTTCATGGGATCGGTCACTTATTGTAGGTCGTGTTTAATTCCTCCGTTTGTTTCTTCTCCTGTTTCTGTACACGTAGTTGTAACTCAATCTCAGCATTCTTTTAGGGCTCGAAGGATATTTACGGTCCGCTCATTGGTCCACGAGTGTCGACTCCTCTTGAATTTGGTTCCGTAAATTTGTATCGATACGTAGAACGTACTATAGCTTAGATATATCTCACAGGGCTCAGAACACTTCGTCTACATACTCGGCCGCGTAGGCGACAACGGCTAACTTATTCGGATACATTCCCCTACAGGCTGTGCGTCGGGATATTCTTCACAGCGATAGAAAATAACTTTCCCTCTATACCTTTTAAACAATAAATAACTTCAGACTTTCGAGGAGAGCATTTCAAAAGACGTTCATTTAAACAAGCTTATGACAGGGCGATCGTTGAATAACCCTTACTGTAATAGGTAAGCATTACTGCATAAGCATCAATGTTACTCGAAAAGCAGTTTTCTCTGACTGAGATCGATACAGGAGTCTGAGGGGCTCTCAGCTCATCCCATAGCAGTGGGTGACTTCACTCTAGGCGATTTACCGCGTTCATGAGAACTGTAAAACGACTCAGGTATTTTTCCAACGTAAAAGTGGACTATAATATTTTATTGTTATGCTTTAGACGTTCAATTACATGCCACAAATTGGCTACCTACTCTAAAAACGGACCTCTCCAGGCATAGTTCGCGAAAAAACCACTTCAGCCGCCTAAACTAGCGGTTGGAACAGGACTACTGACTCCCTCGGGGGATTAGGTATTGACTGAGGTGAGAGTTTCTTCTGTAAGCTACTCCTTCGGTCTTTAACCTCTCTCTAGAGGTCAGGACAATAAAATTCGCCCCCGTCGGCAAAAAAGGCAGGTTCACGGTGTTATGCTCCAAGAACCACTCCGAGTTTAAATTCAAGAAAAGAGGGGAAGACTCCGTGACTTGACTTCCACTCACTGGACAGTGCAAGCATGTTTTGATTCTAATTATGTTTATTCTAATTTAAAGCAGTGTACATGTGAGAGTCATCTTAAATGAAAGGAAGAGATTTTGTAAGGCCTGTGATCTATACTTTTTCTGTTAACTCCTTTCTCCAAGAAAGACAAGGGTGTTTGCGGGTTCAAAAGTATAAGCTGCGGTTTTATGAGCTTCTGCGTAAATGTAATTACTAGACTTTATGCACTCTTTTATGGTCCCTTTGTGCAAAAGGAGGATTTAAATTGAGGCACTCGCAATTCTGCCTGACTGAGTTTGGCAATTGACTGTGTGGCGACGCCCGCATAGGAATTATTTGGTTCAGCATGGTCGTAGGAGAAGTGTAGCTATTTTTATCCTACCTCGCGTCTTCTCCAAGCCAATCAGGCCCTCAAAACAGACTTGTTTAAATTAAGCATCATTAGTTGCACTGCCCACTGGGCTAGGTCACCTACCAGACGTGTAATTTATGTTGCTGCGGTGACTCTTTGGTGTAAATGCTTGCAATCTTCCCATTGGGCGGTAGACTCTCTCCCAGTACACCTAGTCCAGTATTCCTCCATATACTCACAAGACCATCTTACAAATGTACTCCCCCGCCCGCAACGATACTTGCGAATCAAATCAGAATCTCGACAGCAGTGAGTACGTTTTCTGAAGGGAAATAAATACTTTTTTTACTCGTGATTGTGGAGCATCACTACACTTGGGACCTAAAGTCAGCAGCGCATTCCCATTCCTTAATCCAGATAGCACTACTTCTCCTGTTGCCAGAGGTTAGTCGTGCAGAAGACGTCTAGCGAAGCTCGATGTAGCGCATCGAAACTTCGCGTTACAACCGACTCAGTGATAAACCTAATCTTTATGGGGATTTTGCATAAAATTAAATGCAAACTGCCTGAGAACAATGACCCACTTGTTTCCGGATGCCTGTCCAAGCCAGACGAACCAATAATTCCGATTTGGGAATGACAAACAATTATAGGGACCCTTGCCCAGCCAGTCATTAATTCTACGTCCCAGTAGAAATAGTTGTTTATAGGGTAGACTCTCTATCAGGAAACGTGGGTGAGTAGTTAGCATCCTGAGAGATTGTTGTGCTGCAGAGCGTTCTATTTAAATATACTGGTAGCGCCCGTTAATGATGTCAAAACGCTTGATAATAATCTTGCCCACAACGCCACTTTGGGTCTCACCTGAATGGAAATGTTAATTCTGTTCGTTTACGGGCATGTCCGTACATATCCTAAAAACGCCAGGTATGATCTGACTTGAGATAGATTCCGTTTTCTGAATTGACCGTTTCCGTGGATTTCCCATTTTCGGGTAAGGTTGGTTATTTTCTGTAGGTAATACTGACAGAGCGTTTTTCCACACAAATGCTTTTTACACAATTACTCTTCAAGGAAATTTCGTGTTTGAAACTGTGGAAAATCCGATGTTCACAACAGCCCATAGCCCTTTTCAAAAAACAAGACTTATGTTTCTGCGTGTTACTAAAGTTTCGAAATTATCTAATGGGGCCTTTTCTCAAGACGTCATGCTTTGCTCTTGTTACTTGCAACAGTCATTGAGTAGTGCGGTTGCGATAGGAGTATCTAAACGCTCCATATGCCCGAAGAAGGAATCTGTGAATATCAGAATGCATGCAAGTTTAAGCGAACGACCCAAAAGCCTGTAAATTGCAGGGTATGCCCCAACTGTTGCTCCTTTTTTTACAAAGATGTATATCGAATAAAACATTATTTTCCGGCATGTTAACAACGCAAAGGAAACATCATCGTCCACTTGCTAAAAAAACTGACTGCTTCCCAAACCCATCGAACTCATCTAAAAAATACCTTCCTATTATTTCAATGGTTTTTGTCAGAGGGATTGGCAGAGATGCCTGGTAATTATGGTAGAGAGTTGTTAGCCGGTGGAGTTACGGGACATACTCGTTCCATTGTACCTTGGGACTCGATCTTAAGTCCATCAGAGCTCTCCTTGTTTTCAAAGCGTACCCCAACTTATATGAGTTTCAGCGGTGAGCCTAAGTGGCACAGGACACTGCGCTTAGGTAACTCATCGGTATGCTTATTTGGTACATTTTCACAGTCACATACGGACCAAATTCCAGCGATCAAACATTTTATCCGGATATTTTGAAAACGTTGTGAAAATTTGATCCAACTTCAGCGAGATCTGACGCGCAGTCTCATCAGGGCAAGGGATGCACTCGTATCCACAGAAAAATTTGCGAATACTATATATGATAGGTCGACCTCTGTGTCCGATGATTTCCACCCAAGGTGAAGCAGGCACGGTGACTTGTGCATGAATAAGTCTATAGTGAGTGTCGACTTGCTTTGCATCTACTGCACTCTCTTCTCCTCGTACTTGGGCCCCGGGTCAAGGCAAAGTCAAGAATATTGGCGGCGGGGGAGGGCGCAGATGGATGGCACGGTCCAGCCCGCACCTATGAGTCCAACCACATCCTCTGGTCCCCACAGCACTTGACCAGGAGTTTTACCAATAACGGCACCACAAGAGCAGGGTGACTGAACAACCGTGCTCACGACCTGTATACCTAGCGGGAGTGCAGGCACAACTACTGTGGAAATTCAGTCTCTATTCAGCAAGGTATGATGCGCCGTCAGAACAAGGCATGCCTATATTCAGCACCAAGATCTGAGTACTGTGAATTGCAGGCGATAGAACGAATCTCCCTGGTGGAGATTCATGATTAACTGGACAAGGATTAGCTAGGGTATAGGCCAGAGTTGGAGCTAGCTCCGCATTGAGAGGTAGCATGAGACTGCCGAGACGCGTTTATTAATTATCTTGCTTTCCAGGGGCTTACGTCTACAATCCATTTCCTGAAACTGGAAACGCACATCGTTGTCCGGTTATGCATTAATCAGCCGAGTTTCATTATCCTGAATTCCTCCTTGAATTCATTGGCGAGAGATTTGTTTGTTTCGGCTGATTCTAAATTCTCAACGTCCCTGTTAAAAGCCCTCTTTGGCGGATGCAGTGAACTTAAAGAATCTGATTGTCTGAGGCTTCCAAACACTTTATTTTCTTTGATTTTTGATTTCGGACAGTTATCGTTCGACGTTTGAGTTTTCGTTATCCTCTCGATCGTGATTGTAGAGTTGTAGCGAGCGCTAAAGACAGAACCGTCAATCCCAGACTATGAAAATCAGGATAAGACCAGAGTTATGGAAGAATTAATAATCAAATGTCAAACGACCTGACAATCCCACTCATGCCAAGCGCGCCGCGTCGAGTTGTGTTCATTCCATTCAGTTAAACAACCAGTAAGTTCAAGAATGAAGAACAGGTACGGAAAGGCAAGATAGTCTGGCGCCTCGGCACAGTTCCCCCTCCGAGACCGGAGGGCGGCGAAAACCACGCCGAGGGATATGTACAAGACTAAAAGCAATGAGTGACCAACCGATCAGGAAAGTGTACATGACGACCACTGCGAGTGATATATACAGGGTCCGTAGACGAGTGAATACATCTGGTGGCGGAAGTGTTGGAGTTGGTGGTGGCAGTCGTAGGTAGCGGACAGGAGGGCAGAGGGAAAATACGGGACGGTGGAATGGAGGCTGCAGGTGGGGAAGCAGAGTGTAGAGGACCAAAGGGCTCATCCGGAGGCGTGTCAGGGACGGCAGCCTTGAGGCGGTCCACACTCACGACCTCTTCACTACTGTCGCACCGAATGCGGAAAGTCTTCATCCCGCGACAGAATGGGCCGTCATAGGGCGGTTCCAGAGGCCGCCCTACATTTTGGACAGTTATCGCTCGACGTTTGAGTTTTCGTTATCGTCTCGATCGTGATTGAGGCAATAGGCCCGTGGATAAATGGTAGAGCATCGCAACCAATGACTAAAGATCCCCAGTCGAAATCTCAGGTATTCCACACCTGGGGTTCACCTATGACTGCCTGATGGGGCTAACGAGCCAGAAATGGACAGTTCGGTCTCCCTGGTATTTGTCGATTTTACTTTAACCGCCTATACTGCTTGATGCGATTGGACTGTCTGCGAGGGTTATGGTTTGAGCCACAAGGCACCAGTGGGCAAGCACGCTCCGTAAACTGATCGGTGGGCGGTCATATACTATAATTTAGGAGTGCGTTTCTAATTCAGAAAGTTGGTCAAGAAGGACTGAAATATTAATTATCATGCGGCATAATCCTAAGATATTCCATCCAGGTCTGGATTCCGGCCTTTGAGTAAACTCCTTTCCAACCACCTGCCAAGACTACACTTCGCAAAAAATGATTACTTGGGTAATATGAATTCATCTAATTTATTTTCGATGTTATAATAAACTCAGACATATTTTGCGAAAAAATGCGCAAAAACATTCTTTTTTGTATTTATTTGGGGGAAAATTACGTCCTCTAAATTTTATTCTTCGAGGAATGTTTCCTTAAGAAATCCACAGTCATGAGACTTTAACAACCGTGAATTGTCCATTCATAAAGCATCATATCTGCCCATTAATTAATGCTGTTCATAAAATACACACCATATCTCACACTCATTACAAAAGTTTGTGAGTTCTGCATGACCCCTTAATAGCATATATACATCTACGATTCTGTTTACACGAAAAATATACAGTTTGCATTTTGAAAACCCTGAATGCAAGTGTAACGGCAGGTCTGGCTCAAAATTATTCGGGAATGGAAAAGATTTTTTTCGAAACTAAAAGACCCCCTTTCTTTAGGCGTAAAATTTGAAGACGTGGTTTACTGCCTTTTGTCTATAAAATATATTTGGATTTATAAGGGCATTAAGAAGAACTTAGAAGAATTCATATTAGTCCTTTTTTGCAGTGTAGTTCCTTCAGGCGGCCGTAAAGGTCTGTTAAAGGCTGGCATCCTGACGTGACCGAAAGTGTTCGGGATATCACAACCCTACTTAAGTAGCACTTTCGAATCGAAAACATAAGTCAGAATTTCAGTCAACATTTCACGAGATAGCACATCTACTGTAGTTCAGTCGGAGTTGTGTACCCACACATATAAGAGGATGGAGGTATCACAACAATTTCACACCGCATTTACCCGCCAGACGCTAAAAGGACGTCTTAACATCTGAACTCATTCTTCCCATCAGAGAATTCGTCTGGTTTTAAGGACGCTGTAACAACTTGGTCAAATTGCCGACCAGTGTTTAGATCTGCCAGCTGTGCATTACGGCTGGTCGAAAAAAACCTACGGGTGGTGGTGGTGGCGGCTAGAACAGTTGCAGAAAACTACGTCGAGGTCATGGATGTACGTACTCCATGCATGGTTGCGTGAATCGGCGAAAACCTCGCACCGTACCTGCTGATAGCGTTTGGGGTACGCACGAAAAGACCGAGGACGGCCAGTGAGTTGCGTGTCATTGGTTCCGCAGACCCAACCCTATCCCCCCCCACCCTCGTTTTGGCAAAACGTCCCTCAGGCAACGTACTGGGCCCGACATAAACTAGTTTTCATCTGCACCCCATGCATATGAGCCTGGCGGGGGCCAATCAGAGCGCCGTGTCACCCAGGTGTCTTGAAATCCACCTTCTCAGTGGTACGCGCGTTGTCACGACGGCGACAGCGGGCTAGCAGCAGCAGCAGCAGCGGCGGCGGCGGCGCGGCCAGGTGAGACGGACAATGGATTATGCTGCTGATGCTGCTGCTGCTGAGTTGTGGTCACGTACGCGCGTGGGAAAAATCAATAGGCTATGAGGGCTTGCTTGTTTTTACGCCGACACACACGCACTTACGCATACACAGCGCACATTACCAACTAATGGCGACAGCGATAATGTTGGCTGGAACGTGCGAGGGCCGAGCGAGTAGGGGCGGGTGATGAGTCATCGGACGGTGAGGAGGGGGAGGAGCAGGAGGAGGTGGTGGTGGCTAATGGTGATTTTAGCAGTGATTTTGGCGAAAAACCGGAGCCGACCGCCTCGTCCTCTCCGCCCCCTAATCATGGCGGCGTCGCAACAGCGAAGGGTGAGAAACGGGTTTTCCCCCACGGAAGAGTCGGAAAACCATGGCATTAATCCAGGTCATGACTGAGCTGCCACCCGGAGGACATACAGCGCTCACATTGACAGAGAAAATTTTTAATGTAGAGAAAATGCTGCTGTTAAGACAAGAAGAAAATGCCACAGCCCTAAGAACGGGCGTGGGATTGACGCCCATGTCAGCGTCGAGGGCTTGCTGTTTAATGATGGCAAATGAGCCCCGAGGGGTCAATCCAGTCCGCCCTTTTCGTTTTCTGCAAAGCAACCTTGTGGTTACTAAGTTTAAATATAAGTCGTAGATAATATGGTAGTTTGCCGAAGTCGAGCTGCTTAGGAGAAATGGCCCGCTACACCAGCGGACTCCATTTTCGTGCGACTGCATAGCCATGATCGTATGCGACAGGATGCGAGCACAATAATTCAAGAGATAAAAGCGTCTGATTTTAATGTTTATTGACTCGAAGTATTCGGGTCCAATAGCTAAAACTGGGTCATCACTGCTAGAATAGCAACTAAACCTCCTGCATCTACTACCATTCAATGTACGACGGCCTGCGAGGGCAGTACTCGACAAGCAGGTTTGATAGCTCGATCGGTGAAGGCACTTCCAGTCGGTGATCGAGCTTGTGAAATGTTTATCGAATTTCTGAAATGGGCTTTCGATTGCGAAGGCATACCTAGGTAAGTTCGTAAAAACGAACGCTGTGCAGCTCAATCCAAAGATATTTCAGTCACGCCAGGATGTCAGCCTTCACATGTGCTTCTTTGCGGCCGCCTGCGAAAATTGCATTCAGCAAAAATGACTACTTAAGCAATACAGTTACTTTCCATCGATTTTTGATGTCCTCATAAAGTTAGATATATTTTATAGAAGTCCGTAACCAAATATCTCCTTGTAAAATTTTTGTGACAAAGTCCACCTTTAAATTTTTTTCTGGGAGGAAGGGCATATTTCAGTTACAAAAGTTTGCTTTTACGAGATTTTTTTAAAACTGTAAAGTGTTCATCCGGATATCATCCTATCTGTCCGTTGTTTAAGGCTCCTTATGATGTGTACAACATAGCCCAAGCTCCTTACGAAATATTAGGAGCCCTATGGATGTTTCCCTAACGGCGTAGAAGAAAACAAAATTTTCCGTACGCAGAAAGGGCACTACTTAAAGACTGTAACCCCTAAATGCAAATGTATTAGCGGATCGTGTTCAAAATTTGTCGTGAATTAAGAAACTAGTTTGAAATTAAAATATACACCGTTCTAGAGCATACGATTTGAACAAAATGTGCTTTGCTGTCAAATACATGCAAGGAAGCATGCTCCTGACCATGATTACTATAAAATACACTCGAATTTATAAGAAAGTCGAAACTCGATTGCATAAAATCATATTACATAACTAGGCATTTCACTCTGAGTGTAGTTTTTGCAGGCTCTGATAAAAGCTCATTTAAAATCTCACATCCCGGCGTGACCGAAATATCCAGTGACTGTGCTGCACGATTACCAACTTAACAACCCCACTTAGGAAATCCTTCCCAGTCGCAAACACATTTCAGAATTTTGATTGACATTTCATCGAACCAGTCACTGACGCCCTCATCCACGTCTGGTCGTTTTTACGGTAGATTTGCTAACTCACGAAATGTTAATCGGAATTATGAAATGCGTTTTCGACTCGAAAAGACTAAGTAATAAATCTTTTTGCAGCATAATCCCAATATGATGCAGTCACTCCAGGATGCCGGCTTTTGAATGGATTTCTTTTGGTCGCTCACAAAACCTGCATTCTGTGAAAAATGACTACTTATGTAGTTTGTTTTTTCTCATTGGTTTTCTTTGCCCTTAAATATTTTAAATTTATTTTAAGGGCAACATGCACGAAAATATTCACTGTTTTACTTGTTTGATAGAAAGTTACGTCTTCTTCAGGTTTTATACCTGAAGGAAATATATGGCTAGATTTTAATAAACATTTTTGATTCTCGAGTAATTTTGAACCCTACTCGCCGTTACGCTTACATTCAGGGCTTCAAATCCACAAGTTTTATATTTTCCATGGACACAAAACCATACATATCTCTACATTATTATGAGGAGATCATACAGAGTTTCATAAAATTTCTTATTGGAGTTGAGCAATATTGCAAACTTCAGAAGCATTATTAGTAAATACAGAGGCACGCGGTTGTGTGAACGGCCGTTTTACGGTCTCAAAAATTGCGTGATTAGAAACTTTTTGAAACAAAAGTTTCCACCTCCCTCGAGTATAAAAGTTAAAAAGGCATACTTTTTGACCAAATGAGTTCCTTTACAAGCTAGTATCCTGAAGCAACTGAATTGCCATGGGATTATTCTACGAGATTACTTATATTATTTATTTTTATCCATTTTATTACTTAAGGATATTAATTAATCTTCTAGAGTCGAAAACGCAGTCCAGAATTTCGCTTAACATCTCATGAGTTAGCACATCTACTATACACCTTTTTGCCACCAGAGCAAGGGGCGTTTGGGAGAGTGCGATAGATGCTGTGCAAGCCTGTCTCCCTATCAGCCTATTCCCACGCAAGTCACTGGTGTTGCGCTCACTTCGGGTGACACGCGGCTGGCATCATCGCACACAACGGCCAAACTGCCGACCCATCCAATACCCTTGAACTAAGCTTTAATCGGCGGCCCTTCATAGATCAGTCTGTGTCGCAATAGCTCATGCGCTCACAAGGATCGGCATGGGCGTGCAGCAATCCGTTCCGAAAAAACCTGGCCGACTGAGATCCAATGAAAAAATCTTGCTTTCAGTCCGGTACTTCAACGATTTTGGAGGTGATTGTTTTTGACACGCTCTACCGAGCACATTAAAAACATCCGAGAAGGAAATAGTCTTCACTGTTGGGTTTAGGGTCTTCAGGCTCTATCGTTCAGATTTTTCCATTCTGAATGGTTCTCAGCATACGTTTAACAGCTGTACCTCCCCCTTAACAGCATGATCTACTTAATTTTGTCTTAAAATTGACAAAACGTTGTAGGACAAAGGACATAGGACAAGGAAGGCGTTCACTCGCCATGTACTATGTACAGTAGATGTGCTAACTCATGAAATGTCAGCCAAAATTTCGAAATGCGTTCTCGTTTCGAAAAGATTAATAAAGTAGTGTTGTAAAACTAATCATGATGCAGCATAAATCTATAATGATCCAGTTACCTCAAGGTGTCGGCTTTCGAAAGAACTTATTTTCGGCTGCATGCAAGATCTATACTCTGTAAAAAGTGACTACTTATGTAGCATGCAAGTTTCTCATTGATTTTCAATGCTCTAAAAATTCAATTATATTTCATGGAAAACATGCATAAACATATTCATTCTTTTACTTATTCGGTAGAAAATCACGTCTTCTTTCAATTTCACACTCAAAAAAGAGTATAATTCGGTTTTAAACAAGTTTCTAATTGTGAGATCTTTTTATACCGTTAAATGGCCATTCATGAAACGTCATGTATCTGCATTTACGAATGTGGCTTCTAAAGTTAACAATATTGCTCAAATCCACTGCTTCATTTTATGAACCTCATATGGTCTCCTCTTAACACCGTAGAGAAATGCATGGTTTTCCGTACACGGAAAATATAAGGCTTGTGGTTTTGAAACCCTGAATGCAAGTGTAACAGCAGGTCGGGTTCAAAATTATTCGGGAATTGGAAAAGTTTTTGAAAACCGAATTATACTCTTCTTTTCAGTATGAAATTGGAAGAAGACGTGATTTTGTACCGAATAAGAAAAAGAATGAATATTTTTTTGCATGCTTTTCATGAAATATAATTGAATTTTTAGAGCGTTGAAAATCAATGAGAAACTTGCATGCTACTTAAGTAGTCATTTTTTGCAGAGTATAGATCTCGCATGCAGCCGAAAATAAGTTCTTTCGAAAGACGACACCCTGAGGTAACTGGGTCCTTATAGATTTATGCTGCATCATGATTAGTTTTACGACACTACTTTATTAATCTTTTCGAAACGAGAACGCATTTCGAAATTTTGGCTGACATTTCATGAGTTAGCAGATCAACTGTTATCACAGTATCTGGATTGCAAAAATAAATCTTGACAGTCAGAAGGTTCAAGAACACAAAAGTTCTGCAATGCCCAAATGACGTGTCCAGGCCTGTCCATCTACTTATTGTTGCTTTGATCACATATGAATGAGTTCAGCAGCATATGGAACGCTGTGTGTAGCCAAGGTCAGGTTCTAAGGACTCAACCGTGTTCCTGATTCCGACGTACAGAAGATGTGCTAACTCATGAAATGTCAACCAAAATTTCGAAATGCGTTTTCGTTTCAAAAATATAAGTTAAGTATTGTTGTTTAACTAATCATGATGCAGCATAAATCTATAATGATCCAGTTACCACAGGGTGTCCTCTTTCGAAAGAACTTATTTTCGGCTGCATGCAAGATCTTTACTCTGCCACAAATGACTACTTAAGTAGTAAGCAATTTTTTCATCGATTTTCGATGCCCTTTAAAACTCCATTATATTTCATAGAAAACATGCATAAAAATAATCATTTTTTTTACTTATTCGGTAGAAAATCACGTCTTCTTCCAAGTTCACACTCAAAAAAGAGTATAATTCGGTTTTTAAAAAACTTTTCTAATTCCCGAATAATTTTGAACCCGACCTGCTGTTACACTTGCATTCAGGGTTTCAAAACTACAAGCTGTATATTTTCCTTGTACGGAAAGCCATGCACTTCTCTACGGTGTTAAGAGGAGACCATGTGAGGTTAATAGAATTAAGCAGTGGATTTGAGCAATATTGTTAACTTTACAAGCCACATTCGTAAATGCAGATACATGACGTTTCATGAACGGCCTCTTAGCGGTATTAAAAAATCTCAAAATTAGAAACTTGTTTAAAACCAAATTATACTCTTCTTTTGAGTATGAAATTGGAAGAAGACGTGATTTTCTACCGAATAAGTAAAAGAATGAATATGTTTATGCATGTTTTCCATGAAATATAACTAAATTTTCAAGGGCATCGAAAATCGATGAGAAAATTGCATACTTCATAAGTAGTCATTTTTTGCAGAGTATGGATCTTTCATGCAGCCGGAAATAAGTTTTTTCGAAAACCGACACCCTGAGGTAACTGGATCATTAAAGATTTATGCTGCACCATGATTAGTTCTACAACAGTACTTAATTTATCTTTTTGAAACGAGAACGCATTTCGAAATTTTGGTCGACATTTCATGAGTTAGCACATCTACTGTAGACCTCTCGACCTATTTAACGGGTCAGGCTGTCCGGGGCTAAATTGCCAAGGGCGCGGAATATGATAGGGAGGTTACCGAATCAAAAACTCAGTTTGGAGTAGGTAAGCCCTTAGAAATATATAGGGCTGGGGCCCGGTTGAAGCGAAGCATCGAGTATGGTTTTACTAATAATTTACTGATAAGACCACGTTCTATTCCAACCAGCGTTGCAACCTTACACGAATGGTATTTCCTCTCCGAATGCATATTTCTAAACGTCCATAAGAGTTTTATTAATTCTGTTCCTTAATACGGCTGCATGCGCGAAACGTCTTCATAAAGAACTGCATTAAACGTTAGTGACTGCTTTAATGAGTTCTACATGAGAGTCTCAACTCAGTTCTGGCTCGCTGCCTTGGATTCGAAATGTTTTTAGGGACATTACAAGCGTGCTTGTAAACCACTGACTGGAGTTGGTGATGTCAACCCAAGTATTCCTATAAGCTTTCGAATGTAGCTTGAAGACTCTTACTTCTAAGTATTTACTCCAAGTCCTGAGGAAACTGAGGAGAACGCCGAAACTGGGGTGTGGACCAAAAACTCATGGGGAACTCTGAGGGACTCACTAATGAGTCAGACCTCCGAGGCCCGCGAAACGCGTGTGAGCTTTTAGCCGTGTAGGCAGTAGGCATGCTGTTGTATTTTAGATCAGTTAACATTTTTAAATGGTCCTTCCAATATAATACCCAGAGGAATAAATTATTTTTGCCCACTGAAATACAATCTTGTAGAAGAAGACGGCTTTTGCTACATAATAACTGAAAAAGTCGTATTTTCCATAAGCCCTCGAGAAAATATGTTCGAATTTATAAGCGTACGGAAAATCAGCAGAAAAACCACGCTATTTAAGTAGACATGTTTAACGAACACGCCCCCTAAAACTGCGTCTTGGCGCGACTTAAATATCTTAGGACTATGCTGCATGGTGAGCAATATTTCAAGCCCTTTAAGCAATCTCTTTTAATTGAGATCGTTTTTCAGAATTTCACACAGACTTTCTCGAGATATGGCCTACTGTATATGGACTTGATTTTTGTTGCCTATGCAAACTCGACAATTTTTGATAGCATGTTTTTGCAAAACATAACCACCCGAAACCATTTTAGGCGAGCACATTTCCTCGAAAAAATATTAAAAAACTAACTGTAAATTAATAAGCTACTTAAGCTTAAGAGTCACCCGTCGTGAATGCTCAGTGTGGAGGGTTTCAAAGTGGCTTATTTTAGTGTAACAGGAAATCCTAAAACTTGAGCCTGGGGAGATAAGAACATTCTGAATAGGCAACCGGAAAGGTAAAAATGATTGGGCGGAATTAGACAAGCAAAGAGGGGAATAGGGAGGTACTCGTGGTTTTCGTGGCCGTAGTCGTACTAAGGTCTTCACCGTGGCCAACATAAAATGAGCCAGGAAATTTTTCAAAGCTTGGTCCTGCAATGCAGGTAGTATCAATCACCGTGCCAACCTAGATGTGTTCATTACGAATGTCTGCAATCAGGACTCATTATGGCTTCCTACCACCCCGTGCCGAGTACCGCCAGTTTAGCCAGCCGCAGACCCACAGATCTGACTTCCTCTCTCTTACCCGCCCCCTCTCCCCAGTACAGAAGCCGTAACCGTTTTCCCTTCCCTTACCTTCCCCTCATCGCTCGAAACCTACCGTACCTCTGTGATCAAACTCCTCTCGCCCACCAGTCGTCTGTCACCGTCTATCCTGTCGCGCCAACCGGCCTAGTTTGAAAATCTCACTTTCTCTTTTGTTCACTTTGATATACGACGGGTTGGTACCACTAACGTACAAAATTCACGAATACAACTCAATTTTTCAAAGAAATTCATCCTTTTTCGGTATATCCACTCGGAATGCATACTATATTTGTTCTGTAAAATATAATTTTATGGGTATTTTTAGCAGCTTTCAGCTTATGGGTTTGTAGACTTCTGTTCTCTACGCAAGCTCAATAGCATGCTATTAGAACTTCTGTACTTATTAAAGGACAGTAAATCTCCACTACCTCGTTAATCCCTCCTACAAGGGCACGATTAAAAGTGGGCATCAAGAACATACTGGGTAGATAATGGTTGCTAAACAGCAGGGCAAACAACTTAACATGAAATCATCTTCTGCTGAAATATTTCTACATTTCGACACAGCTGTGAAAAACGTAGACCTCGGTGAGATTCGAAGTCAGCTTGAGCACAGCCAACGCTCTACCAAACCACCTGCTAATTAGCTGAGCCTGGTAGTCATCTGGCGGAACTTACCTTGATTACCTAGGAAATCCTGTTTGGGCAGTCAGTCCAGTGTATCAGATTTGGTGGATTCCATAGGCTGGGCAGGTAGCTTGACGCAAATATGATTAAACTGACGGCTCCCAATGGGGCCTCGCGACTCAGGTTGTTAGAGCGTTGGCTGTACTCGGGCCATCTCCCTACTATCTTTGGTTCAAATCCGACCGAGTTGGCCGAGTTTCTCTCAGATGGGCCAGAATGACAAAATACCTACCAAAAGTTCATACGTTGCTAGGAATATCCTCGATCGCAACTGGCAAAACAACGGATCCATCTCTCAGTGCTAGAGCGTTAGTCTTTCAAACGCTCAATGACCAAGAGTCTGGGTTTGAGTCCCACGTTACTGTGAACCTGCAATTGGTTATGACTGGCTGATGCCGTCCAATAAGCCAAAAATAGCCCTTCCAATGGCCCTTGACTTTGTCGGCATTTAGTCAAGTATGGATGTCTCTTAAGAAGAGCAGAAATGCTAATAAAGGCGAAAATTCCTGCCCAAATGAGTACATTTCAATCTTCTGAATTGCATGCAGACTGCCAACGCAAATAGCTGAGTACAAACAACGGCAAAAGGACAGTGGCCTTTGAAGAGTTGTTATTTACGCATGTTTACAGTAAATATCCTTTAAGAATCAGTTGAATGCAAATTATGGCATACATTCCAGTTCGTCATGTCCGCTCGTGTGTTCCAAGATCTTGTTGCGCGAAATCGATGCAATTTTTGCTTTGTATTGTTGGAAAGGTTGTTGATTAAAATGATGATGATTTCCCTTAATGTCGCATATAGAGGCCTAAGGTCATATGCTGTCAGAGCGGTCATTAAACAATTAATGTGAATAAAATTTGCAGATGAAATCTTAAGCATACCATTTTGCGTGTTTGAAGCAAGCATTCACAGCAGAACTTACTGAAACCGAAAAGTTATCGTCGGCTTATCAACTGCAACCTCTTCCTGTATAACAGAGATTACGAATGTAAAAGATACAGAGATGTAAATCGCCGCAGAAGAAATCAACACAGTTGATAAGACGTTGCGAAATTTGTTGGTTAAAGAAATCATGCTATGTACGCTTGTTTCAAATTCCTACGGAGATATAGTGCTCCATTTTCTATGTAGCAGGAGAAATTTTCTTCCGTCAAGATAACGTGTGGTCTTGGAGATAGGGAGTCAATTGATTTGTAGAGTTTCCTTGAATTGTCAGCAAATGCCATTGGGTTTTCACTTTTCTAAACCGGCTGAGCAAAATGATAAGTTCTGTGCTGTTTTTATCAAATCCATCACGGTAAAATATTTTGCGAGTGCATTTACTGAAGCACTGGGTCTTTAAACATTCATTTTTTGCGGATGGCTGTTGGCAGCAAATCTGATGTCTCACCCAAACATGAAACCCGCTGTCGAAAAAAATGAACGTCCACAATATTGCACTACTCCCTGTACATCCACTTTTCTAAAAGTAAAGTTGGGAACTTTAATAAGTAGTTATCGAATCCTGATTATTGTCTTAGCTTATGTTGACTCCTCTTCGTTCATGTCTATTGTACGATCTGCTGCCGCAGAGTTCGAAACGAAGACTCCGGAACTATCAATAATCGTACTTTTGTTCAAAGGACCGATCCCCGATTTCCGTTTTCGGAGTGAAAAAACGACAATCCAGTACCTTTTTAATAATGTTTTCAAAGGGGCAGTGAATTCATTTACTACTATCAATAAATGATAAAAACCACGTCACCTTTTAATCGGTGACAGTATGGAGCATCAACATTTGTGGTACTTCGAGGTTCTTAGATGTTTAGCTCTTTTGCGCAACGGAAATGCTCCTCGATGCAAGTAACCATGGCTTTAAACTATACCCTCTGCGCATATTTTGCCCCCATCACGTAACAAGATAGCTTATTGATTTTTTGTCAATAATTCTTACCATTCATGTGGACGTTTAAATTACTTAAAGTCTTAATCCGCATTTGCGAGTAAATACATCTTCTGTAGCACCGAATCTTTGAAAGTAGCTCCTTAGAGATTTTGAAGTGAAAAAGGCAGAGGATTTTCAAACATCCTTCAAAATTAGCTTATGAAAGGGAAGTCTGTTGACAGGTTTACCTGAGTCTAAAAGTGTCGAGCAATTAGATGCCTGCAAGCGGCACGTATATGGATCTAAAAGTGTCGAAATATTGTGCCCTATTGACCACACTGAAGGAAGCACGAGAGTTTAGCAACGAGTTACTATCACAAGATATCGAAAAGGTTGTGCTAAAACTTCGCCCTTTTTATCGGTAAATCCTTTATGTTTCTAAGGTCCCTACCAATTAGCATTGCAATTCTGTATCCTAAAGGAAATATTGGCGTACTTAAAGAAACGCATCCGTGAACAGTACTCACCATTATGGGAGGTTAAAGCATAAACTGTTGACTGTTGTTTGTGTTACCATCTCGTTAAACCCTGTCAGACACTGATTAGGCACCGGCTGAATATATCTGACGGATGGCTCTCGATATAGGCTTTCAATATGGGAACTGAGCTCTTCGCTTGAGCCGTTTAATAGCTCTATAAACCGGGGTTTTCATATCAGACCTTCCCAAAATGGTGCAAAACGATGATTGGCTGAATTGGACAACGGAAGACATGACATAAATTGTAGTCCCGAAATACTTTACCATTGTCGGCATTGACCCTAACATTTTATAAGGTTCGCTTTGCCTTATGTAAAGCAAAAAAGCCTGCAAAAGCACAGAAGGATCGACTTTCGTCGTTTTACCCTATCCTGAGCCGGAGCGCCATTGAGTTGGAACCCAGGTGTTATTGTATCAGAGACCCTAGTTTGACAGTTAAGCCAAGGGACTGACCTTTCCCGACACAAGTGACTTGTAATGCTCCCGACTTCATCGGATAGAGTGTGGGCCCGAGGGCTAGTTTACTAGTTGAACTAGACCTGTTTTCAACACCGTTTTATTTATCGAAAACACCCCTCTACCACTGCTTGCTCTTCACTGTGTTTATGTCCATAGGGGACCAGGCGTGGCGCTCCCATACCAGAAGCAACCTCTCGTATTTCGTCCTACAATCGGAACAGGCTATTGAAAGCTGTCCCCCATGGCCATGGGGCGTTTCGAATGATCCCGCACCTAGACTGAACTGCCTGGCCACAAATGTCCCTGTGGAAAATAAAAAGACCTCAAAAATTACTTGCCTAGTAGGATAGAGCGGGGAATTATCTGCGAGCAATTGTTACAAAACGTTGCCCTAGCAGTTTAGGTCTGTCTATTAATATCAATAGAGGAATGTCGAAAACAAAACGCTACATTAACGCCAGACCACCACTTCTCCCCAACAGAGGACTGAAACGTGAACGTTACCTATTAACCAAGTAAAATATTCAAATTTTCCCATTTCACCTAGTCACCTAGATGGGTGGTGTTTTTTGGGAAGGACATAATGTCTGATTGTAGCGACTGCATTAAGTGAGCTTAGAACAAAGTCTTAACTGTTAACGAATAGAATGCACTTCTGGTTGTCGTTCACGTTTTCCAGAAAAAGAACTCTTTCAACTAGGAAGGTTTGTTTAAACCGGTAATAGTACCTCCAATTATGCAAATATATGACACTATGCCGGTTATTCCGCGAAGAATATATGAAACATTTGCGACTTGCGCCCCAAAAAACGATTATTACTCAGACAAAGGTGTCCTTTACATCGATTGACAATGTCTGTAGAATGCTTATACTTTTGGAAACGATCGATACTACAAATACTACCTCGGAACTTCTTCCTGCTGGGGCCTTTTTCTTCGAGAGTTAAAATATTCCGTCTTTTCGAGACTGCAGTAATTCATTAGTATTTGACGTTTTGGGGCATTGGAGCAACTTAGTGGTCATTATGCCACAGAACACGAAGACACGTCGCGAACTTCCGGATATTGAAGCAACTGGGCAGGCTTTTTGGCCGAATTCTGGGATATGCGAATATTCCCTAAGCATCATAAAACTGCGACATTGTTTCCGGAAAGGATAATCGAATTTCTGTGAGTAATGAAGAAGGGCTGAGATGACCACCGCTCATCATAGTTATCTGGAGTGACTCACAGGAGCAGGCCGTTGCGTCATTGCTCGTAAGTAAATGGGCCAGTATAAACACTGATTAGGACGAGACAGGCTGAGATGATCACTCCTAACTCATCGTTCTTAGGCAACCAGCATTACTATTACCCCAAATACATGAGCAACAGAGCATGTCCTCTACTATATCGTGTTAAATGAGTAATCTTCCTGCTCAAAAGAGCATTCGGGTGATTCATACAAATTTCACCATTCGATAAGCATAATGACGCCTCCCTAGATGACCCAGTATTGTTATGTAAAACTGTGTCACAAAAACGCACTGAATGTAGTTTAAAACGGCAGCAAATGAAACCGTGGACAGTGTATCAAAATAAACTGGCACAGGTAGACCGCTTTAAAGTCATGACTTTCAAGATAACGTGTGCTCCCAACAAAAATTACACCCAGAGCTGAGCTATTTCAGTGGCCGTTGCCTTACATGATAATAATTTTTTTGCAGCAATCAGTGAGACTTTAGTAAACGAATTCGAAAGTATTTATAAACAGCGCATCCATTCATAGGTGTTCAGCAGCCCCAAAATAGTGAAGTTCTCGTGTTTTCAAGGCAAAGAAGAGCAACCAAAGACAGGCGAACTCGGATTTGACTCGTCTAAAAAGAAAGGGTATGGTAGGTAACTCCCTTGGGGGGACCGTAGTCAGCCTCAAACCTAAAATCAGCAATTGCTATGCCTCAAATGGAAAACCACTTAACTTAAGTCAACCCTAAAACCCTAACCCTAGCCTCAACTTCAAATCAAAACCACGGTCCAAGTCTGACAACCCTAGTCCCTAGAATAACCCAACTAACACCATTTCTAACCATTACCCAAACCCTAACCTTGAGCCTAAAATGGGCAGCCTTACTGTCGATACCGTTATCGGAGATCACAATCTGTTTCCTGCGTAACCCCTATCGCAACCTACTGCCAGGCAAACCGTTATGAAACACACCTAACTAAGCAAGAAGGTGGGCTTTTGAGCAACCACCCTACACACCCTACAGTTACCGTCTAAACTCTAGCTTCCGAACTCAAAGGAAACCTAGCAGAGTAAGGGAGGAAACATAGCCTTCTTTTCCGACTTATTGTGGGGAAAACTTGGATGCTGCCGAGTTTTTGATGAAGGCTCCTAACACATGTAGCCTCAAGGCGTCTGCTGTCTACGGAACGGTGCCAAAATAACGAACAGAAAGATGGCGACTGTCCTAACTGCGCAATTAATCCGAAAGACGGCTCTAAACGAAACTTGGAGCAACCGTGACCAAAAATGCTATAATTTTTGAAAATCTCCAGACTCTCTGGGTATTTATCTGAAGATAGGCCAGGGAGGGGAGCCCCCAAGCTGAATATCAAATTATCAGGTCTCCTGCAGGGGTCAGCGATGATTGTTTTCATCGCAGTTTTCTTCGACTTCTAAAAAACCCCAAGCAGATAACAAGGTCAACATAGAAAACAAGAACCTTGATGGGTAGCATTTCCCAATGTGGCCGTTAAACGGTTTTTTATCATTTAAGCCATTACCTTATGGCGAAAAAAGCAAGTTTCAGTAAGACAATGGAATAGCAACCCCCTAAATACAGGTGGCCTTGTGTTAAATTCCAGGAAAATAACTTATTTCCGCTTTCTAACCCTAATCTCCCTAGGATGTAGTGTAAGACCACCCGTGTTGGGCTGGTGCGTGGTCCTAACACCATGTCTTAGCCTGGTTTTTCAGGTTGATCCACTGCTTATAAGGGGACGTTTTTAAAAAAATGTGCATAAGCCAACTCTGTCTAAGAAGTCCCTCTCAAATGCCTTCATCCAACGGAGAAACCTCCGGAACGCAGAGCGCATCGTTACGAATAATGCTGTGTCTTTTAAAGCCCATTGAAGGGAATTTTGAGAACCACGTTTACGAGGACAAATTAGAGGTTGCGCTGGTTCGTAAGGTGAGACCACCAACGCAGCAGAGTTGGAAGCGAGCTACCGAGGCGAGTTTTCCTCTTTGTAGTGGTTTGCTTTGCTTTGAAGTGTAGAACACATGAGAGAAATCAATGCGCGCACCACAGAAGTGGTCAGCGGTTGAGTCACAACACCGAGATCAACAGCGGGTTTGGAAAAGTCAAGTGGCCTTGAGCTGAGTCCCAAAGAGCCCTGTGGACGCAGGTCAGGCTCCGCAACAATTTTAACTGCCTAACTGATCAGTGGCACAGAACGGAACCAGGTTGACTTATAACTAACCAATCCACCCCTCGGCAGAGGTCTAACTGGTAAGCTACAGTAGGTGGATGGCGCATGAAATGTCAACCGGAATTCCGAAATGCGTTTTCGTATCGAAAAGATTAGTTAAATAGGGTTGTAAAACTAGTCATCATGCAACATATTTCTATAATATTTCAGTTACCTCACGATGCGGGCTTTCGAATGAACTTCCGTCTTGTTGCATGCAAAAACTATACTCTGTAAGAAATGACTACTTACGTAGCATGCATTTTTCTCATTGATGTTCGATGTCCCTAAATGTACAATTATATTTCATGGACAACATGCATAGAAATATTCATTATTTTTCTTCATTAGGTAGAAAATTACATCTATTTTAGTTTTACACTCGAAGTAGGGATATACTTTGGTTGTCAGGGAAGTACATTTTACCTATTTATTGTTATTTAATTCAGATTTTATTTTCGCAATATGGGCGACATTTTTAAGATTTAATTGTGACTTTTGACCGGCGCCTTGTGGCAGGGGAATCACGCTATAATTAAACAACAATGGTAGCAACCCCGCTATAGTAGCCTCCAGCAATTTGCTAACTTGCAGTCTAACGTAATTCAGTGTGAAGAGATCGCGAATGACTAGACCGACAGGTACCACGAGGCATCGGAATGCAGCATGTAATTGGGTGAATTTAAATATATATAGCAACGTTAAAATAGCGTGGTTAAGTGTTATGCGCATTGCAGATGGTCTTTTGGACTATTTCAAGGAGGGCGTGGAGGAGTAGAAAGTACAGATGACTCATTTCGGATCCAATACAAACGTTCCTCATTGTAGAAAAAACTTAGCAGGTTTTGATTATCACGATGAGTAGGCTGAGGGATAGCTCAAGCTTTCTCCTGACTTGGGAGCAAAATGCAACGACTCCTTGTATGGGGACCCCTGTGGAAATTCTCTTAGGTGGCGAATGCGAGAGACTCCTTTGTCCAATTGCTAACCTGTTTAGACGCGACAGAGCACTGTCGGGTCTGGTGCGATAAAATGACAGTGGGCCGAAGCGCTGGTGTCCACGATATTTGCCTCATTGTAGAAGGAGTCAAAACCGAATGTGGTAGGAATGGGATGCCGATAAAGGCGAACAGGCGAGTTTCGAGAAGTTCTTCAGAAGAAGAAGGAGATGCGAGATGGCCTGACGTTTCGGATTCTCCCTCGAACCCATCATCGAAGACGATCGCAGCTAAAGGTAGTGGAAGCACAAGGACTGCAGTATTCATACTTCTTAGCTGCCGTGGGGCCACATGCGTACTATAATCAACAACTTTCGCGATCGCCGCTGGGGGTCGTGATTAATGTGAGAAAAGCTTGTCAGTCCGCGTCCGAGTAGTTAACTGCGGCAATTTCATCATCCTAGTTGGATGTTGACGTGGTGAGTAGTCCGAAAATTGGCCCGCCGTCACCGGGATAGTTGCTCGCAAGCGCCTCCCCACGTGACTGGGAGACTGGAATAGCCAGTTCTGGATTATCAGTCGTGATCTACTACTTATGCCCTACTCCATGTTTGAATAACCTGCACTTGGAACCAAGATTTTCTGGTCATCGACTGTTGAATAGTTCTACACTCTGCCATTAAGCCACGAGGCCGTTTTCTTGTGTGTTGAGATCGGACTGCTCGGTTTGGTCGAAGTGTGTTTATCGGTCGAGAGTTCCTTTCTCACATCATTTTAGGTTCTTATGCAACCGTCCTAGATCTGACCTCAAGACACAGGGATACGAGCATGTCCCGCAACCTGATCGATAAACACAATCTCACCTCCTTAATGCCGTGAAGTGGGGGATTCACGAGTTGTGAGGATGAAGTTGTGAGTAAAAGGAAAGAACTGGCAGTAGAGGCTGCACAATATGGTCCACCTGTGCGTACAAATCTGGTTCCCCTTTCGTATTTTTGATGAGATTGGGTAGCATAGAAAATACTTTGTGATTAAACGCGGTAAGGATCGGGAGAAAGACCCCAAAAATCTGTGGCATACAAAGAATACCCATCATACTTATTTAAGTGGGTTTGCGTCTGACACGATTATTTCGGTTCGGTGTTTCATCGTCCAAGGATGGGTCGTCTGTTGTAGACGGTCTGGTGCATTATCTTCAATGACCTCAACTCATAGAGTTGAGAAGCGATCGTTGTAGAAACTTAACGTTTATTTTTTTAATTGTCCTGCTTAATTTCAATTGCTAGATGTCAATGCAATAAAGCCTTTCCACCCGAAAAACGTAATTACCGATTATCTATACCTATTCTGCCAATCCTCTATGCATACAAAGGCCCTGCCCGCAAAAGCCCTATTACCACCTTCTCCGTAAGACAGGCACATTTGACTGGTCATGTGTGTGTGTGTGTTTGGGGTCCCCCAGCCGATCGTTGCCATAAACGTAAATAGAGTCTACACGTCAACCTTCGAGGAGTGCTGTGGTCAGTGCTGCCAGCCCGCGTTGTCACGGTATCTGTGGGCTCTCAACGGCCGATTTGGCAGGCATTCGGCAGCCCAACCTGCCAGCTGCATTTGCATCTGTGACTGCTTGTCAACGGTTCGGCCGTCGTTACCGCCGGGGGTCCGCCGGGTGGCCCACGGCGCAGGGACGGTGACGCGTACGTGAACTAGTTTGTGGTGAAGGTAGATTGGCAATGCATTTACTTTACACCTACAGTAGGTGGACTAACTCATGAAATGTCCACCGAAATTCCGAAATGCGTTTTCAATTAGGAAGACTTACCTAGGAGGGGTTGTAATATTGATTATCGTGCTCTGTATGATCATATCGTACGTCGGATTGGCCAGGATGTCGGCTTTTGAATGCATCTCCTTTCGTCCTCCTGCCGAAAGAAGTCTCGGTAAAAATTAACCACTTAAATAACCTGCATTTTTCACATTGACTTTCGATGGGCTTGCAAATTCAAATATATTTCATAGACACCTCAAACAAAAGTATGCTTTCTTTCAGTCGGTTGACAGGGAATCACCTCATCTTTATATTTTATACTCGCAGATGAAGTATAATTTGGTTTTAAAAAAGTTTCTAATTGTAAGAATTTTAAGGGCCGTGCAATGTCCATTCATGCAGCATCGTACATGTCCGTTCACCACTGCTCGTCATGAAATGTACAACATGGTTCGCATCCATTACAAAATTTCATGGACTTTTTATAGCACCTTCTTTAAGTCCTGAAAAAATATGCGATTTCATTTACCCGTAACACATGCACCATATAGACTAAAATCACTAAGCGTTAATGCAACGACGGATCAGGCTCCGAATTATTCAGAAATCAGAAAACATTTTTAAAATCTAATTGTACTTCTTATTAGATTATAAAATATAAAGACAGCGTGGTTGTTTACCAATATCGTAAATGAAAGCATATTTCTGTGCGTGGTTTCTATACAATATACAGTACCTGTGCTAACTCATGAAATGTCATGAATTAACACAGGTTTACGACTTTAACGCAGAATCGGTAAGCACTACGGCTCCCAAAGTCTGATAGCGGAAAATAAAAGATGCGTCAAAGAAATAAAGCAACGTTTGGTTAAGAAAATATTATTTACTGAGATAAAAACAAATAATTTTCGACAAAAGTTACATTTTCGAGAAACGCCTATATTACAAGCAAGTTAATAAAGGCTACGTATGAGGGCGTATAAAGGAGGAGGGCGCATAAAAAGGCAAAAATAATTAAAGACAGAAACAGATACAAAAAATCAGTACTTTGTTGATTGTCCATTTGAATTAATAACGGCGGAAAGTCTGTCAGACATAGACATGACGAGGTTATCTATGGTGGATTGTGAAATGTAATTATTGAGTATGAAATCCAATTTTTCCTGCATTGAAAGAGTCTTCTTAGCTTTGTGCCAATTTCTTTTGACTATTCCAAAAAGATTTTCGATAGGATTCAAATCGGGACTGTTGGCCAGGATGAAAATGGATTGGAGGCCGATGGCGGAGAGGGTGGTTGTTGTCTAAAATGTTAGATTATATTTGCAAGCGGCATCTAATTCGTACCTCTTTAGAGCGGTGGACAGGTGCATTGTCCTGCAAAATTACAGTATCCATTGGGCGCCGACTTATGCCGTTGTAGCCGAAAGCATCCTTGACGATTGCAATAAACACCTTGCTGTTGATGGTGTCGGATGTTGACCGCCAGACAGGCCGCTCACCGAATTTAATCGCCATCCAAACCATCATCCGCCGACACTTCTTGAATGTTGCCGTCGGCGTAGTGTGTTCTCTTGGGAAGTTCTTTCCACATATGACGGTTTGGAGCGATTTCGTAGGCTTGTCTAAAAATAGAACCTCATCGCAGAAGAAAATGCTCTTCCAAAATGAAGATCTGTAATCAATATAATTCTTAGCAAATAAAGGCCGTTCTCTAATTAGTTTTCTACTTAAATATGGCTTAATCATGGCCTTCCGCCGCTGCAGTTCAAATTCCTTCATCCTTTTTCTAATGATGTTCATAGAAAACATCGGCAGATGTTCCCGTTGAATGGTCTCAATGAGCATGTAATGAAACGTTTTTAGTGTACGACGAATAAAATCGTCGTCTTGATTACTTGTGGACCGTTTGGGTCTCCCTATCTTATTTCTAGGAACAGTTTTATTATTAATAATGCGCCACAGAGTGACCTTGCTAATATTGAAAATACTAGCTAACGACTCACGCGGGATTCCCTCCGCCGCTAATTTTCGGATGCGCTGAAAGTCAACTTCGGATAAGTATTGTTTAGACATAGGTATCGTTTGGCGTGGTAGAGAAAAGTGACGGCATGTCGCGCGAACTCAATATATATTCGTTTACGACACGCATTTTCAGTCTGGTAAAACAATCACACTGATAAACTTTTTTATTTCGGTATTTTGAAATACAAAACTTTACGAATTTGTAAAATAGAATTTTTAGATGAAGAATCGCACGTTACTTCCTGAACACAACAAGAAATAATTTATTTGCATTTCCCTGATTTTGTTGATATTGAAATTTAATTTTTTTTGTTCGAAAGTTTTTTGAAAAATTTCGTCCTTTTATTAATCTTCTTAATCAGACTAATAAGGTAACACAAAGAATTTCGATCCGAAAGCTTTAATAGCGTAGGAAACTGCTTGAATATCAGGAATCCTCCGATTTCGGCGAAATGCGGCCCGTTTTCAATTTAATATACAGATCCGTATCAAACTTTCCTTCAGCAAACGGCCTTTTCGTCCTTATTTCAACTAAATAAACACAAATAACAACACCAAAAATACGTTACATTTTCTACTCTTATTTTGACCTCGGCCTTTAATGAGTTGGCAGAGGTACTGTATTAAAATATGCAAGACCATCAAAAATCAGTGTAACAAATGCAGGCTAATTAAGAAGGCAATTTTCACCAAGAGTGGTTTTTGCAGGAGGACAAAAAGAGATGCATTAAAAAGTCGACATCTCGGCGAGTCCGAAATACTATAGGATCATGTCGCACGATAATCAATGTGACAAACCCACCTAGGTGATTCTTCCTAATCGAAAACGCATTTCAGAAATTCGCTCAACATTTCGTTACGCAATTTACCCCTTCATCCTTCTGAGGTCGGTGTAAAAAAAGGCGGGATCAGGCGCGACTGGGTGCCGTTGCGCGAACCTGCATCTAGGCCTGCCACACACATCCCCATGTATAACTACTTGTGAGCTCAGGTCTACAGTGGGCTATTGCGTGCATAGTTAATTCACTCTTAATTAGCGTGCTTGATTACGATTGTTTTAGAAAAAGACACATTGAGAATGACCACAGTATGCGCCGTTTAGTGGTGCTACATTGTCCAGGTACCTTTACGTAGGAGTGGGTATCGTTGCTGAGTGGAAAGCAAATGCCTGGAGTTTTTTTAAACAACATCTGCCTCAGTGCAGGGGCCTTCGTTCATTAGAATTCTCTTGCTAAAATTGTTCTTTACACATACCAGCATTTCAAATGAAGGCTTTTCAGTGGCACAAAGAAAGAGACATTGAACTCAACGCGTCTCTTTCTGACTGGAGTTAGTAACTGGAAGTACTGATCTGTCCAGCAAATGAACCTCTGAGTTGAGCAATAGTTTCCCATGTGTTCGAGAGAGTAAAAGAAGCCTAACTGAACGTTATTTTTACGTCCACTCCATGACTCTATCGTTACATATAGCCGCATTACAACAAAGCGTCATTGTTTCCACTGCTGCTGGCTACCTAAAATAACAATATGTCCTTGAAATATTTCCTACAAAGCGTGGTTGGCGTCAAAAGATTCGACCTACAGTTAGTTGAAGAAAGATTTTTCCCAGTATTTAGTAAAAACATGCATACATGCAGAATTTATTGGTACCAACATATTTCGTGGTAGTTAATCAAGTGCAACACGTTGCCGCATGACACATATAACGAATAATTAACATGCAACAATTTGAATTTGCCGAGAAGATCAATTCAAAACAGCCAGGTCAGTATTTAATGCACACAGACTTAACAGTGCGAATGACAACTTAAAAAGATAATTTTAGAACGAAAAAGGGGGAAGTTAATATACAAATGAGGGTGTGTAAATGAAAGTACTGGGGGTTACCAGGGTAAGTATGAAGTTGATTACGTGGTCTAGCCGTTTGGAAATGTCGCGTTTTTTTCAATCGTACGTAGGTTGCTTCTGAGGAATGCAATTTCCGAGTTAATCGCGTCTGAAAGTATGTTTTGGAGGTCAACTTAACGACCGCTGTCAAGGGCGTGCTTCGTAAAAGAAGAACGAAGAATTCTGTTTTCTTGCTTTGAAAGCCATTTACGC
>CACRXP010000148.1:1007474-1083851 GCA_902702965.1 Spirometra erinaceieuropaei
AGACTACGCCCGACTGTTCACCTGCGTCCAGCCGATCCTTCATTTTCATGATCCTGCTACGCATGGTGGCCGCCGGATGATGAGCGATGCCCACGCCTAGCTCTGACGCGATGCGTTCTGTAGCCTCGGACACATTCTTTATGTACGGTAGGGAGTGCCAAATTGTTGGTGTCTCTCTTCCGTTTAACCGGCGTGGGTGTGCGCGTATGCAGCGACTGATAAAGCTATTTGGGTAGCTGTTCTTTGTTAATTGGTCCCGGAGATACCGTAGTTCTTGCATCCTTCCTTCGGGCTCGCTACAGTGCGTTTTTACCCGGTCGAAAAGCGCCCTCACACAGCCCCGTTTGTGCACCAATGGGTGGTTGCTATGATAGTTGAGGACCTGGGTTGTATTGGTCGCCTTTCTGTACACTGTAGTGCTGAGTTCACCGTCCAGAGTGCGCGTGACGAGCACGTCCAGGTAGGGTAGTTTTTCGTCCTCCTCGTCTTCTCTTGTAAACTGAATGTCGGTGAATATGCTGTTAAGAAGGTCTTGGAAACCCGATAGCTTGTCCTTTTCAATAATGACGAATGTATCGTCCACGTATCGGCGCCAAAACGCAGGTTTGTAATGGCTGAAAGCAACCTTTTCCAGCTCTTGTAGGACCAATTCCGCAACTAGGCTGGATATTGGGGAACCCATGGGTGTTCCTTTGATTTGTTCGTATGTTCTGCCATCGAAGGTGAAAAAGGTTCGTTGACAGAATGTAAAGAGCTGCATTAGGTGCTGGATCTTTAGCGGCCCTGTCGTTTCGTTGTACTTTTCTTCGAGGCGTTTGCGTAGCACGTCGCGCGCCAAGTCTGGTGGGATGGACGTGAAAAGTGAGACAACGTCGAAGGATACCATGATTTGGTCGGGTTGAATAGTTTTCACCCGAATGTCGGCAAGGAATTTGGAGGCCGAATTAACGGACGTCACAGAGCCCTCTCGGAGAAAATTGAGCTTTCGGGACATCCATTTGGCTAAATTGTATGTGGAGCTGCCTTTCAGGGCCACGATTGGCCGCAGAGGAACGTTGGGTTTGTGTATTTTTGGTAGTCCGAGTTCGAAAGCTCAGGCAAATAAACTTACTGTCCCAGTGATCGTGTCTTCGCCTTCTTATAAATTTTGGCATTTACAGTCATTATTTCTCGAGCCACACCAATTGCAGTGGATATACAGTGCGTGACTGATCTCATGAAATGTTGACCGAAGTTATGAAATGCGTTCTCGATTAGGAGGGATTGATAAGGTGGCGTTGCAATATTAATTATCACGTAGCATAATCTTACAGTATTTCGGACTCTCCATGATGTCGGCCGTTGGACGCATCACATTTCGGTCTCTTGCATAAACGACGCTCGGTAAAAAATGGTCAATTAATTAGCGTGCATTTTTCGAATTGATTTTTGATGATCTTATAAATTCAAATATATTTTATAGAAAACACGCATAAAATATGTTTTTTACCGGTTTGGCAGAAAATCGCATTGTCTTTACATTTCATATCTACAGAAGGCGTATATTTAGTTTTTAAAAAAGTTTCGCAATCCTCGAACAATTTTGAACCTGGTCTGCTATTGCATTAGCGCTTAGCGATTACCTTGTACAAGGTGCATGCTTTCTGCGTAAGGAGAATCATACACTCCTTTATACCTTTAAGATATTGCTATATAGAGTTTATAACATTTTGTAATGGATGCGGGCTATGTTGCACATTTCGTAAGGAACATTATTAAACTGTCGTGTGCGATGCTGTATACAGCATCTCGCGGTCTTAATAATCCCCTAATTAGAAACTTAGTTAGAACCGAAAGATAAACTTCCCAAGGGTATACAATGTGAAGACAAGGCGATGTTCTACCAAACCGGCAAAAGAAAGCATATTTTATGCGTGTTTTCTATAAAATATATTTGAATTTATAAGATCATCAAAAACCGATTGGAAAGATGCACGCTAATTAATTAGCCATTTTCTGCCGAGCGTCGTTTCTGCAGGAGGTCTGAAAGAAGTGCCTTCAAATCCGATATCCTGGCGGATCCGAAAGTAACTTTTACAGCGCCTCCTTATTAATCCTTCCAAATCGAAAACGCATTTCATAATTTCAGCCAACATTTCATGGGATCGGTCGCGCACTGTAGGTGCCTTTTGCTTTTTCCTGTGAAAATAACCTGACCATAGAAAATAAGTAAGACAGATGTGTCAACATATAAACTACTTAAGCCGGGATATGTTTGCGCCAAGATCCTGGCATTTGACCTTAAACGTCTGCCCGCGTTGACTGGACATGGGAGAATGTGGTTAAGTCCTCAAGTATAACCACATCTGTGGCTAATCAGATTGGGTGGTGGGGAATTGTGCGCAAAGCCCCTACGCTTGCGTGCCTTCTTGCAGAATGTGAAACTGGGTAAACCATGGTCGTGTCACAACCACTGCCGTCAGCATTGCTAACAAATGCAATGGGACTTAATGGTTCTCCTGGAGTAGAAGTGGGGTGGGGGGGGACGGGGGTGGTGCTTCGTTCTCTCCTCGAACAACGCCGACCCCTTCTGAAGGGGATGATGACTGGACGTTGGCCAACACTCGGTCTAGTTTCAGACTTCGTCCCTGAAGGGAGGATTTTACGCACCAACGGGCAACGCGTAGCAAG
Organism: Spirometra erinaceieuropaei; assembly: GCA_902702965.1. Classification (NCBI taxonomy): domain Eukaryota; kingdom Metazoa; phylum Platyhelminthes; class Cestoda; order Diphyllobothriidea; family Diphyllobothriidae; genus Spirometra; species Spirometra erinaceieuropaei. The sequence continues at coordinate 1,010,145 of CACRXP010000148.1, forward strand.
ATCCGCTAACATGACAGAGAAGAGGCGATTACGTGGACAATGGTAAGGACAGGTTGAATAGAAGGAAAGATGAGGAAAAATCGGCAAGCGAGCACATATGAGCCGAGGCAGGAGAGAAATGCAGAGACGTAACTAGACAAGAGAGGCTATAGGTGGGTAGTTCACGGGAAATGAATGAAGAAGTAGGCAACAAAAAGGGAATTCTGGGCCACAAAGGCGTCTACTTACAGTACGCTCTGGAACTTGTGAAACCTTAGACCATGCGTTTACTCGTTTTTGAATGAAAAGCTTAACAGAGATGGGAAGAGATCTGACTTATAATCAATTTCGGCATGTTAACCTACTGGCCATTGGATGACAACCTTCCCGCCAACTATGAAAATAATGGCAGGAAAAATCTGCGTAGGCAGAACCTTTCCTATGGATTTTCTATAACTTCATGAGTTCACTTCTTCTTGAAAAGCGATGAATGACCATACAATTCACAGACAACTTAGGGAAATTATGCGTCTCGGACGACATGAGTCACTGAACGTCTTAAAGTTTCCAGTTTATATTCAAGGACGTTCTTTGGAGTAAATTTTACACAGAGTCTGCCAATGTCCATGGGTAGTGAAATTTGTTGCTGAATCTGTAGTGGTAACTGATTAAGTGGATGATACAAGTCTACGTGAAGAGCAATTCAAACTTTAGAAACATTTCCAGGATTATGATTTTCGTAATAACAAAGTGTACTTTTGTCTTCAAACCTCAACTTTTAAAGGGCAATATTCCCAAAATTAGCATAAAAAAGGAAAGCTTCTGAGCACCAACTGGATTTGCACAGGCGTTAAAATCGGAGGAGAGATAGACACGTGATTTAGGTAATCATATTCTGCCGAAGATGGTTAGTATCAATGATCGGAAAGCTGGTCCCGACTCTGTCTGAGATTTGGTGCGTGCTTTCTTCGTGGCATGCTTAGCAATTATTTCTAATAAATGAAAGTCGTCATCTTTGTGTTTGTTATGGCAACATCGTCAAACGTAACGCCCTTTTTCACACTTTCCTACGTAATTGCGGAGTTGGGGTTAATTACCGTGTCTCCCACGTTTTGATATCTACTCAAAAATCCAGTCTGCAGTATTATTCAAAGACTAGAAACTGGTTAGCCAACAGATAGCATGGTTATTTAACTTGAGACGTAGACTCAAATAACTTGTCCCGATCGATGAATCTATGTCAAACTTTCAGCTGTACATGTAATTCGAGTGCGTTCCTGTTGGCTTTTCATTGCAATTGTTCGTAATTTTTGCTTAACTGTGCTTTTTTGTTATTATATTACGAAGTTAAACATAGTATTTGACGAAATAAATCCAAAAGTTGTTTTCATAAAGGATCATTAGTATGAAACACTATCTTCTGACAAATTGCCACATTTTCATGATTTGAGGCCCCCCCTAAACTTATTCTTGTCATCAAAATGACATTATTCAGGAAAAACACACAGTTTTATCAAAAAATGAGGAAAGTGGGACCAAAAAGATGTACACTTACTGGAAATATATCTTTGCAAACTATAGCAGCTAAAGATATGAAATATGTTTAATTCAAAATGTCTTAAAAATCAAATACCTTCTGAAGAAAAACCCGCGCTATTATAGGTTGTGTCAGGCCTTAATAAAATTTAAACGTTCGGTGACGTCTCTCTTACTTCTCCCCATGTTAATCGAATGATTTCGCATTCTTCGAATAAATAAAGAACATTTGATTATCAGAATGGTTTGGAAAATGCGGAAAACACGGAATTTAAAAACTAAGCTATTCAGCACTTTGCAAGCTGCCAGTTCTAAAGATGTTAATTTCCTAAGCAAGTACTCATGGTCCTTTCTCAAATAATCTCGTCAATAAATAATTCTATTGCAATATTTAGTTAAGCAGAATAAATGAGGATCACCCAAATGTGCATTTTTCTAAGAAATATTATCGAGATTTATTGAAATACGGTCAATAAGTATACGTAAATTGCTCTACACAAAGCCAGTCTGACATTATTTACCATGTTGATTCTGCTTTATTAGCAGTCTCTTTTCGAAGCAAGAATCCTAATTTTCTTCCATTTCCAATAATTTCGGCGGATTATGTGCTGTTTTTTGTAATTTATTTTTAAGAGCAACCTTTTGAAGAGTTCTGCCATAACCACCAACATAAAAACGATGATTTCGCAGACAGAAGAGAAATAAAAACTTTCGACTTGAACGGCGGGAAATAACTTCACTGCTAATTTGGGGGGATCCCAGATTTGACATTTGAGTTTACCGCCAACTGAGTTACCAGACATCTGGACATAAAAATAAGCAGATCAGTTGTGGAGACAGATTGCGCAGCATGCGTCTCGAAGGCTTCTCCTACAGCAGCCAACCCATTCCTCACACAGCAAGCCCTGTTTTCCTTCAGCCAGTGGAATATGGCTCAACCCTCATAAACTGCAAATAGCGCGCAAATGGCGTGAGCTTGAGACGGAAGAGGTCTCTAGTGAGCGACTGATCTCATAAAATGTAAGCCAAATTGCGAAAATCATTTTCGATTAAGAAAGACTGTATAAGTTGGACTGTTATATTACTTGTTAAGTGGCATAATCTCATAATATTTGGTACTTGTCTAAACGTTAGCTTTTGAATGCATTTCTTTGTTGCCTCTTGGTAAGCTGTCATTGGCAAAAAGTGACTACCTAAATAGGCTCGTTTTCGCATTGATATTCGATATGCTTATAAATTTAAATATGTTTTGCAGAAACAATGCACAAAATATGCTCCCCCTTACTCATCTGGTTGCAAATCTCGTCGTCTCTACACTTTATACCTGACGAAGGAACATATTTAAGTCTTGAAAAAGCTTCTTAATTCTCGAACAAATTTGAGCCAGACCAACCGTTCCATCAGCGTTCAATGGCTTCCGTCTACAATTTGGACATAAAGTGGGCTAACTCCTGAAATGTCAACTGAAATTCCGAAATTTGTTTTTGTTTTGAAAAGATTAATTAAGTAGTGTTGTAAAACTTGTTAATCTGCGACAAAATTCTATAATATTTCAGTTACCCCAAAATGCCGGCTTCCAAGTTAACTTCCTTCCGGCTGGATGCAAAAAGCCTACTTTGTGAAAAATGACTAATTGTGTAGCACATCTCTTTCTCATTGATTTTTGATGCATTTCAAAGTCTAGTTATATTCTATGGGAAACATAAAATATTCATTCTTTCGCTCATTTGGTAGATAGATACGACTTCTTCTGATTTTATACTCAAATGAGGGACATAATTCGGTTTTTAAAAACTTCTTATTGTGAGACTTTTTAATACAGTGAATTGGCCATTCATTAAACGCCATGTCTGTGCATTTACCACTGTGGATTATAAAGGTAACCATATGGATCAAATCTAATGCTCCATGTGATGAACCTCATAAAGTCTCCTTTTAATACCATTAAGAAATGTGTGGTTTTCCGTACGCGGAATATGCTTGACTTGTAGTTTGGAAAAACTGACTGCAAGTGTGATGGCAGAGCGGATTTAAAATTACTCGGGAATTGAAAAAGTTTTTAAAAACCGAATAATACCATTCCTTCGAGTATAAAATTGGAAGAAAACGTAATTCTCCACCGAATGACCGGGAAAATAAATATTTTTATGCATGCTTTCAATGAAATATATTTGGGCTTTTAGGGGCATCGAAAATAAATGAAAAAAATGCATGCTACATAAGTATTTGATTTTTACAGTGCGTCGTCCTTGCATGTTGCCGGCATTCTAAGGAAACCGAAGTATTACAGAATTATACTGCAAAATGATTAGTTTTACAACCCTAATTAATTATTCTTTTCGAAAAGAGAATGTATTTTGGAATTCGGGTTGACATTTCATGAGTTAATTCACCTATTGTATGCTGTCCGCATAAGATAAATCCTATATTCGTCTATGCTTTTAGAGAGATAGCATGTACAGTTGACAAAATTCTGCAATAGATTCGGAATGCGTCCTGTCCTTTATAAGGAGCACTTATAGGAGGACAAGTACGCGTAAAAAGCTTGTAATTAAAAACTTCTTTTAACACCATACATACTCTGTATTCGAGTATACAACTTGAAGAAGACGTGATTTACCACCAAATGAGTAAAAGAATGCATATGTTATGCATGTTTTCTATGAAAATCATTTGGATTTAAAAGGACACCAAAATCAATGTGAAGGATGCGTGCTTATTAGGTAGTATTTTTTTTACCGAGTGCAGTCATTATAGGAGGTTGAAAGTTCATCAAAAAGCCAACATCAAAGCTAGTCGAAAATATTATAGGATTATGCTGTTGATAATTAATGTTACATTCCCAGTGGAGCAGCCCTTCTTAATCAAAAGCGAATTTCGACCAAGACTTCATGAGATCAGTCACTCGGTGTACCTCTCGGACGAAGATAAAAAGCCAAAGGTATAAGACTGGAATTATTCTCGTGTTGTTAAACTGTGGAAAGCCCAAGTCAGAGTGACTTTCCCGATCCCAGGTGCTGGAAGGCCTGTCATTTGTGCCCTGTTGAAGTGGTCATGAGAACGTTGGGTCATGCACTCCATCACTTGAACCATAGGCTCACGCCTTTCCGGTCACCCTGGAGAATATTCGGTCGTGTTGGAGTGACGCTAGCCAAAGTGTCATTAGTGAGGGATAGAATATATGCGACTCTGGACTGCTTCTGAGTTCCAGTCAAGAGCCCTCGCAGGCGGTTGCATCTAGGGGAGTAATCAGTGATCGATGAGTGTTAAGAACAAAGGGAGAGAAAATTAAAATGACCAGTCGAACTGATTTGGGATTTTCGGAAGCGCCACCGCAGAGGGTCATTTGTTGCGTTGAGCCAAACAGAGATCATCAGGCGCTTCAGTGCGTCTGTCGTCCACATAGCCATATATAGCTCCGAAACATAAAAATGGTGGCTACTCCGTAGTCCCCACCATCTTCCAATATGCCCTGACTGCGCAGTTAATTTGAAAGTCTGCTGCACATGAAACATGACGCACTTTTGTCCGAAGACGGCCTTCAGCATTAAAAGTCGCGTTCAGACCTCAAGCGCCCACGATTATTGACCTGCAGATGAAATACGAGGGGGTACTTTCATGCCGAATATTCAATCTCTAAAGTGTTTTCGTGGCCGGCGTCGGTGCTTTCGTCACGGCCTACTTCGACTTCGAGGAGAACGTCAAGCTGATCACAAGTTTAACAAGAAGTTATTTTTTTGAAGGATTTTATGGGTGACATTCTTAATTGTAACCACAAAACAGCGTTTCCATCTTTTGGCTGGTGATTATATAGTGAAACCAACTGCGTACCTTCGTTGAAAACAAGTTTCTCGACACAATTCGCTGTTAATAGAGGGAATGTGTTTGAAAAAAAGTGTCTAAAAGCATACCCTACCTGATAAGCTCGCTTTAGGCCGATAGAGACTAACATAGAAGCTCTCCGAAAGCAGGACGATCAGATATGGTTATGCAGCTGCCCATAAGGTAAACAAACCTCAGCCGCATGTAATAAGAGACCGGTGTTAGAAGGGGTTTTTACAGGTGGAGCCAGGGAACGCAAAGACGACGTGGTCAAGAAAGTTTATGCAAAAGAAAGGCTGTTGGGGATGTGCGGTTGTACTTTGAGTGGTTGAGAAATAGTTTCTAACTCCTCACCCTAACCCCTAACTCTAACCTCTAACAATGACCCCAACAGTATTGCGTCCAATAGGTGCGGCTACATAACTATATCTTACCTTCAGGAGGGCACATATTTTAAATATAAAACTAGATTTTCTAAAAACATGGAAGTGAGTTTTGAGAACCACGATTATGTGCGCAAACCAGAGATTACATGGAGTCGTAAGACGAAATCCCGCAAGCCTATCTCCTTTCTCCTTTGTCCCACTTGTCGGAAAAAATGATCAGCCCACACGCCGCAAAAGGTAGCCTACGGTTGGGGTCTAACCCCGGAATCGGCTGAGTCGCAAAAAGCAAACTTCGATATTGCCATGGGCAAAATTGGACTCCGCACAGTGCAGTGACAGACCTCAGACTCAGGTCAGGCAGCGCGCCAATTAATTCCTCCCCCAGTTCATGTGCCTGGTACATTTGAGGGCAAGATTGGCTCATAGCTTCGTCCGCACCTCCTCGCCCCTACACCTCCCCCAGAAAAGTCTACCAGTTGCGCTGAGACAAAAAGTGGACTGTGGTCAGTCTCCATGTGTCCCAGCTTACTGCTGTATGTGGGTGCAAGACACTAACACGGACAGAGTCTCTTATGCTATGCCAGGCATTGCGACAGGTCTCAGCACTGGAAAGTGGGGGAGAGGAGTGGGAGATGAAGTGTGCTGAACTTCTCTCATGCGGTGGTAGGTGAAAGAACTCGTGGATTAACAAGACTTCGGACCACCGGTTTAGGAGCAGAACACGGGGATAAACGTTCGAACTATTGTCCTGCTTTTCTTCTGTTTACGGATCACACAGCGTGAAGATACTAGAAATGATTAGACAGTAAGTACGGCCGAAATATGAAAATGGGATGGTTAATTGGTGGGAAAGTCGAACGCGAGTATCATAAGTGGCCTTGCGCTAAATTCCAGACAGGATACCTTTTTCCATAATCTAACTTCAGCCCCATACCCAATTCCGATTCTCCTCACCTTAATATTAACCCTTACCCCAATTTCTCCTGAAAGTTATCACGGGGCACGTGTAATAGGAATCCTTATTCCTCGTGACCCACGAATGGGAAGTTCACATGATGCGATAATAACCTAAAGTCACCCGTATTGTTGGTACTCCGGAGGCCAACAGTAGGTGGCCTAATCCCCGAAGTGCGCGTGAAATAACGAAAATGTTTAAGTTGTCGGAAGGCGGCTCAGCCGCATCCAGCAAAACTCACGGTTAATAATAAAAGATCTCCAGGCAGACACATAAGAAGTGTCGAAACTAAAATTGAATTGGCTGGAAATATAAATTTTTTTAGGAAAGCGGAAATACCAAAATCGCAAAAATTTATGAAGGGACCGGTTCCATACAGTGCTAACGGAGATTCGAAAACGCGTTTTTGAGTAGGAAAGATTACATCAGTGAGGTTGTAATCCCAACTATAATGCGGCATGATCCCCTGCTATTTCGGACATTCCAGGACGTTAGCCTTTGATTCTACATATTTCCGGTCGCCCAAGAAAATCGCATACTGTAAAATGACTACTCAGTGTGCATTCATGCATTTTACAAATTTACAAATTTAAATATACATTAAAAACAAACTTCTTCAAGTTGTATTCTCAAGGATTTTAAGGCAGTTTTTCGATTCCCACATACTTTTGAGCCAGGTCAGCATTTGTTTTTGCATTTAAGATTTTCATTCTACGAATTTTTTACCATTCATGTAAAGGAAATAATGAGTTCCTCATGTAATTAAAAGGGTAGCATATACGGCTCATATGTTTTTGTAATGTGTGCCGATTATGTTGCATACTTAATGAGGAGCATTTATAAACAGGTAAACACGATGGCATTCGAATAGGCACCTCACAATCATAAAACTCTCATAATAAAGACTCCATGTACTCACATTTGAGTACCCATATAAATACCTAAATATTCTTTAGGCTGGTAATGTTGCGCCCTTTCCCTTTCTAAATTACATATCAACAAAAACTACCGCACAAAGGTAACTTACAAAATAACCATCTTTTAAAATGTCTGCTTTTTAACGGGCTTTCGAGCGGGTTTCTAACGACATTTTTTGCGCACGCATGCAAATAAAATTATGGTGAAACAAACAGTCGCCTGTAAGTGTTATTGTTTCTTTTTAGGGCACAAAATTACAGGAATTTACAGATTCGAATGATTTTAGAGAAAATACATCCGGTTTTCTAAAAATATCGTGCTCTAACTTCTCCTGCTTTAACTGTTTTAAGAGGATCAAAACCTCAGTTTTTAAGATGATGGGGATTACTCAGATAATCTCTTCCGTTTAGAACATAACGCACCGAAATACAAATATAGCAAGAGAAATCGCTGGATTTTCATCAAATTGGGGAAGGTTTTCCGGTTGAATTTGTTTGGAAACACTATCTGTGTGCGAAAATGATAGTTACAAATGTGTTAGATTGATAAGTAGAAAATCGAAACGTCTCTCATGCTCAGAATGATCGTCTGGCTTTCAGTCATTACATTTCATGGGTAGCGTTGTTTGCGATTTTTGAGTGGCTGGTATTGCTATAATAATATCCAAATAAATGACAGTTTTTCAGTTTATGGTCTTTAGTTAAACCTAAGCTCTAGTGGAAAGGAAGTCCTAATGAAGACCGATTGGTCATCGATCTTTGATTGAAACCCTATGCTGCTAACCACAAGGAGTTCCAAATCAAGAAACTCGGCAACGGTAGGTTGTGTAACCTCATTGCTAAACTAAATGCAAACGTCCTATTACTGTTTACGAAAGGGAATATGTACAGGTAGTCTTTAAAAAATAAACAAGGTCTGAGCGTTCAAGTAGGAAACCGTTCAGAGGTATTGGAGAAACAGAGCGTTTGTGTTTTAAATGGAGTAAAGCAAACCAAAATGCAACCGGCGATCCTTACAGCACGCATTGTATGGTGAGTACCGACGTGGAGAATAAGTAAGTCACAGCGTACGGAATCGACAACGAAAGGCAAGGCAAGTATAATGGGGTAAAGAAGATATAATGGTAAGAAAAACGGATTACGGGGAGGGGGAGCGAGAATCATGCCAAATAATGTATCACTGAAAAAGTCACACTGAAACAACTCAGTGCATGTGGTTTTATCAAAGCGTTGAAAACACGCAAAGGAGGACTTCCTGCACCTATGGATTAATTAACAAAAAAGTGGACTTGCACAACCTGTCCTTGCCAAAAAATCAACTATAAATTTTAAGTGTTTATCTTCTCTGCGACATTCCGAGGACGATGAGTAACCTTTAATTGGACGATAACAATAAACAACCCTTTTTGTGGGTTTTCACGGAAAGCCTGACTAAACGAGAAACGGCAGTTAAAACGAGGAGATAAGTATATAGGCTGCCAAAGGTTTTGGCTTACTACCGTTAGCTGGGAAGTTCGTTAAAAGACAGCACAGTTTGGCATTAGGATAATCTTTCAGCCTGGCAGCACACTAAGAAATAACCGCTTATGACCTGCGAGTTGCAGGTAAACTGAAACTGGGCAACTTGAGTAGATGCTATTTCGGCGGATTTACATTCTGAAAGACAGTCTGCCTCAACTTACCTCCCATAATATTTCGAATTTCGGGGACGAGACTTCCCTCTATCCAGTCCTAAACCAGCTTAGGACTTATCAGCTTACTTGTTTTGATTGCAGAAGCCGGACTTCTACTGGACCTCGAAGCAACGTGGTATGGTGGACAGTTCCTTCTTCTACGGCTACATGATAACTCAAATCCCCGGCGGAGTGATTGCATCAAAGTTCCCGGCCAACCGGCTCTTCGGTATCGCCGTCGGTGGCAGTGCTCTAGTGAATCTTTTTGTACCAGCCTTCTGCAGAATGCATTACGGAGCCGTCATATTCCTGCGAATCGTACAGGGTCTTGTAGAGGTTTGTTTAGCCTGTTCAATCCTAAAAATTTCACTTTTGGCCTTTCGCCACGGTGTGGTCATTTCTGGCTTATTAACCGTCGTGTGCCATCTTCCGTAGTTAATATACCCGATCGCAGGCTCAGTGGTGGGATGATGGATTATTTAACGCCCGGCGACCAAGAACCTACGACCCCTAAACGTACGTTTGGAAATGAATGACTGACGGTGAATATTAAGCCAGAAGAGTCCAACCCAGTTTCTTGTTCTGTCTGTCCGTGCACGAGGAGCATTGAAATGGACAGGGGAAAATGGGCTGGCTATTTCTGGCTTAGCAGCCGCCGCCAGTCACTCATACTCGACCTGGGGTCTGAATCCAGATCTACTGGCAACTGAACGTTAAGTTTTACGCTCCACCATTGAAGCACGGACCCATTGTCCTGCCGGTTACGATCGAAAATATTCGCTATGGTGGAATTGTGTTCACTGATCAGGTTATGGGACATGCTTGTCCTGTTGGGCCTTTGGGTTCAATTGAGATCCTCGCAAGCAGTCGCACAGTGAGGGCTAATAATGTAAAGAGGAGTGTCTGATTGATGAATGTGCCTCTCACGATGACGACAAGACTGTCAAGTCGGATGCACCCCAATATTCAAAATCATTGCGTTCGTTCGGATTTTTCCAGCTGTCTCTGGTTTCTAGTACACGAGTGCGACTGCTTATGCTAGCATCTGCTATGCCATTGTCAGCAAGCCATTGTCCTCGCGATGTGGTGTGAGCTGATGGTTCTGTGGCACCTGGTTCTCTGCCGGTAGATGCGCTCGCACTCCCGCTGGGTATACAGATCGTGATCATGGCTGGTCAGTCACCCTCTTTCTTCTGACCCGTTGTGGAATTATCGTCGTTGGTCAAAACATTAGTCAGTTCTTGTGTGGACCAAGTAGTATGGGTTTGAGCGCCAAGGTGCGGGTTCGGCCACGCCATGCACCCGTATCCTCGCCCGCCTCCGGTCTTCACTATGTCTTGACACCCGGTCCAGGTGGGGAACGAGGAGGAGTGAATGCGGTAGACGCAGTGCAAGTCCGCACTCACTGTAAACTAATTCGCGCTCATGTCACCCTGCCTGCTTTGCCCTGCTGTGGACACACAGCGGACATCGTCGGTTGCGATGATCGAACTGTCATATGTGGTTAGGTTATCTGCAGCTACTGATCGTCTCTAATTAATCGGATGCCCGGACTGATCTAGTAATCAGGCCATACTGATGAACACAATTCCCGCACTACGTCTATGGCCTCTGAGCCAAAACCTACGGTCATCACAGTTGAATGGACCGACTTCCTGACTTAAGTTGTTTAACATCTTGCTTCCTTCACCACGTGACCTCTTGTCTTATATCGTATTCATATATTTAAAATACTAAGAGAATCCCTCCATTTTCAACTAGAGGCGGTGACTGCAGACGTTCATACACTAATTTAAACCATGCTTGTGAAGGTTAGTTAAAATGTCCAATTTCAGCTTCCGAGACTAGCTAGACTCTTGGCTATAACTCACGCCAATCTGCGTCTCATCGGCTCCCCAGCCCTATTCCCTGATAATTTAGACGTATAAATTCAGGGCTCTAGGGTCGGTGGAATCCACGATCAATCCTTTTGGCTCTGTGAAATTCGCGACTGGCCCCAGACGAATACATGTCCATCTGTTGTTATCAGAGGCATCTGCTGTCAGAGGCGTCTTGCCATCGCGGATCCTTGAAGTTAGGTCTCAGGAGGTGTGGGTTAGATAGGGACCTCGAACACAAAAGGCTTCCATTACTGTTTGTTTCTCGTAATTTGGGGGCTTACAGAAACATCAGAGTTTGTCAGACAATACACCCTGAAGGTGAACTTTTCTCACCAAGTGCCGAATTGGCAGGATGAAGGCAGAAACAGCATTCTATTTATATATATATATATCAGAGCGGCTACGACAGAGTCTGGGGGGTAGATTGATACAGCACTGTTTCGGGCTTATTTGCCCTCATTCAGCCAACCAAAACCCTGACCACCAGCTGGGACCGGAAACACAAACATGCGCACAGACGCAACTGGCGCAGCTGGTTCACCACTGGGGTCTACCAGATGGGTCATAAGCACTTCATCGAACCGAAGTTCATCAGTGCTTCGCCACCTGCCATTCTCTGTCGCTGCAGATCGGGTATTTATTCACTCAGGAATGGGCGCACACCGATCCATTGGCTTCCTGAAACAAACAAGCTTCGTATGGGCGATAGGGGTCACGAACAGGCAACCACCTACCAGGCCGAAGTCGGCCAAGCTATGATAGCAGAGCGGATACGACAGTGTCTGGAGGGTAGATTGATACAGCACCGTTTCGGGCTTGTTTGCCTTCATTCAGCCAACCATAACCCTGACAGAGAATGACAGGTGATGAGGCACTGATGAACTTCGGTTCGATGAAGTGCTTATGACCCATCTGGTAGACCCCAGTGGTGGACCAGCTGTGCCAGGTGCGTGTGTGCGCATGTTTGTGTTTCCGGTCCCAGGTGATGGTCAGGGTTATGGTTGGCTGCATGAAGGCAAACAAGCCCGAAACAGTGCTGTATCAATCTACCCCCCAGACACTGTCGTATCCGCTCTGCTATCATAGCTTGGCCGACTTCGGCCTGGTAGGTGGTTGCCTGTTCGTGACCCCTATCGCCCATACGAAGCTTGTTCGTTTCGGAAAGTCAATGGATCGGTGTGCGCCCATTCCTGAGTGAATATCTATATATATATATATATGTGTGTGTATGAAGAGGAACCGTCATGCGCACTTTAGGACGATGAATATAAAGATGTTCCGTAAAGTGCCAGTGTGCTACTCTGTGCAAATTAATATCGGATTATATTTCGCGTTGGTCACTTACAACCTCACCTTGGTTTTCTGTTAATCGAAGAATCAAGATTAGGATTTCATTATTTTTGATGAAATCTCTAAGGCCATTGATTGTATTCTGACTTCATTCCTACAGAAACATGTCCATGTTCCACGCAAAATTCATAAAACTAGACCTATCTTAGTTTAAGGACCTACCTTCTTTCTTCTCGAACTTGGCTCTATCACTGCCAAGTTTCTGAAGTCTTAACGTCTTTCCTATTCATAAAAATTATTAACAAACGTCGCTCAGTGTTTCAAAACCTTCTGACAATTATTTCACCCACAAGAACAAGGGCACATCTAAATTTCAAGGAAATTAGGAACCGCCAAACAAGTTGACACTGATTAATCTGAATTTTCATTAACGGGTTTGAACCAATTAGGCTAATTAATCGCTCTTCGTTGTGTTAAGAGCGCCTGCAACTTCGCTAAACCTAGAGCCACTTTTACGTGGACAGGCGGTCACAAAAATTTTACGACCTCCAGCCCGTAACCGGCATCTGTAGCTGCGAAAGTTCTAGTATTATTGGCTCAGATATTGAGAATTCCAGCAAAACAGTAAACAGAGGGGTTCGGCAGTAAACGCATGCTTCTATTGCAGAGGATGAGGGTGGTGTTGCGGACGGTCCATTTACTAAATAACTGACCTGTTGCAGTGGTTCATGCCCCTAGAGTGTGACCTTTTAAACCACCACAGCAGAACTTTTAGGTTATTTGACGTTGCATAATCCTATTGACACATTCGTCAGCCAACAGGGAGCGGTAAAAAACCACTGGGCTCGTGTGCACCACATAAGAATGATTCATTCCCAGAAAATTCTGGGAAAGTGCAGTTTTGTATATGATTCTCTTAACCAGCTAAGGGGGTAGTTAGCCTCATCAGGAACCTACACATATTTCGACGTGTTTTTTGATCATGTGCTTAAATGATCTGCCTTCACAGCTGCATCGATAAGGGCCCTGTTTCTGCCTCGGCCGAAGAAAGGCAGGCAATAGAAATTGTGAGCGCGTGGTGGCCTCTGCGAGTATTCATCGTAAGCGATCGACCCACAAAACCGTCGAATTCGACCGCGCTTCGACCGGGCCGGACAGCATTTGTATTCAACCGATTAAAATAAACCGTCAACTTCCTTGTCATTCTGCTGGCATATCTATTTGTGGTTGAGGGCGCTCACCGATCGTGTTAATGAACTAACTTATTTCGCTGTGCCTTGAGGCTCTCTCTGGAGCCCAACCAGAAGCTTCGAAATTCTAACCATCCGGTCGCGGGATGGAACCTAATGTGATCCGCACTTCTGGATTGGGCATGGCTGGCTGACGACGACTAGTAAGCCAGAAATGGCTACTCCAGTCTCCATTGTCTTTGTCGGTAATCTTATTCCGCCTATACCTCATTTGTGTTTTGACTGACAGGGTGTCTCCTATCCTGCCTGTCACGGCATATGGCGATACTGGGCACCGCCGATCGAGCGTTCCCGCCTGGCAACGATTGCATTCTGCGGTAAGTCCGAAAATTACATTCATGTTTTACGCAATGTAAGACTGAACACTCATGCGTCTTCTCATTATTGTTAATGCGGAGGTACTCCCAATGGCGCCCGAAGGGTGAGGTATCTCATAACCCGTAGGTTTACTTGTTTGGTCTACGTGGAGACTATCGAGGATTCACTGCGAGCTTTTTCCGATCCCCTTTAGTCATTCAAAGGCAACCTGTTTGGTAACTGTTCCTAGTTTTATTCATAAGACGCTAACTGAAATTCTGAAATGCGTTTTTGATTAGAAAGGATTATTTCAGTGGGTTTATACTCCTGACCAACCTGCGGAAAAAGCGCGTATTACTTTAGAAACATCAGGATGCTGACTTTTGGCTACACGTTTCTGGTTGCCTATAAAAAGCGCATTCGATGAAAAATGACTGTCAAAACAGTATGCACTTCTGCAATTGATTTTCGATGCCCTTATAAATTCATGACTGTTGCGCAGACAGTTATATGAGATTCGCATGATATCTTCCTAGTGGTTTAAAGAAATATGCATTCTCCCTAATGCGGAAAGTATACGCCTTGTATACTGAGAGCTCTAAACGTGAATGCAACGGAAATTTAAGCAAAAATTAATTTGGCAGTTGAAGATATCTTTCCTTCAAACATAAAATATGAAGAAGATGGGGTGGTTTATCAAGCGAGTACGACAATTATTATTTTTGTGTGTTTTATCAGCAAATTATTTTTAGTGCATAGGAATATTTTAAATCAATAGAAAAACCCATATTAATCAATTTCTCATTTTTTTGCCAAGTGCGGTTTTTTAGGTTGTCGTAAAGAAATGCATTCAAAAGCTAACATCTCATCCTGCTTGACATTTTATGGGATCATGCCGCAAGACAAGCAGTATCATAATTCCACTTAAATATTCCTTCCTTATCGAGAACGCACATCAAAATTTCAGTTAGCATCCAATGACATCGGTGACTCACTGTTTAACCATGGCATTAGTGAGCTAGTTAAATTAGAAGCAACCGAACAACCTTGAGGACTTATCGCATCGGCAGTTTGCAGAGATTAGTATTACATAAACTGGGCTAGTATGATATGCCATACTTGAGAGCACAGGTATAATCTGAAAGCTTTCTAGCTACTGTTGTTGGCAGTTCATGAATATTATGCGGTTATTCCTCAATGGCTGATAGACGCCGGTCCAAATATTCATATCGAAATTCCGCCTAAGCCTATAATTCTAGAATAGACTGATTTACTCTATGTTAGTGATTAATTTTTGAGGAAATTAAAAAAACTTCAATTACTAGGGCATGTCTACAAGTTCAGAGGAGATTGTGATACCTAACAGCGTGATGTAAGAAGGGGCGATGCCCTTCACGCGAAGGATATACGATCCGAGGGGAATTGGCATCTTGCGTACACGTTTCCTCTAGTGAAAGGCCTTGCAGCGAACTGAGGTATGAATGTGAAAAAGCCTTTAATTTCACCCAGAACATGATAACGATCAGTAAATCTTCACCTTGCGTAAATCAAGTGGAAAAATATCTATTTTTCAGAACGTTCGCGTTCGCTTTGGTGTATTCACGCCCTTTATACACGTTACCGCAAATAATTAATGACCGTTTGCCCAACGATCAACATTTCTAACGTGGTGGACATAAGATCAGGCTCGTTTGATCCTTTACGTGTTTTCTTGAATTTAATCCATTTCACGCACTTAAAATTTATTCCGCTTTAAGACATTTCTTAGGATCAAACGTCACCCAAAAGACGCGTTTACCTGCGTTTATGATTTTTTAGCAAACGAAGTCCTCCTTTTTTGAATTTACCCCCTGTTTGGCATCTCCGGCGATTTGGCTGACTGATAAGCTTCACACTTCAAAACACAAAAGATGGTTCTGTCAGTTAAGAACGGTTGGTGTGCATTATTCCTCCCGTCATGCGACCACCTTCGATGTTGTTTAAACTTAATGCGCGGCTTAATTTTTGGGACAGCACATGTATCCTTTTAAAGTGAGTCGAATGAACGACACACATGCAGTAGGTAAGCTACCTCAAAAAATGTCGACCGAAATTTCGAGATGCGTTCTCGTTTCGAAAAGATTAATTAGGTAGGGTTGTAAAGCTAATCATCGTGCAGCATAATTCTATAATAATTCAGTTGCCTCAGGGTGTCAACTTTCGAGTGAACTTATTTCCGACTATATGCAAGAACAATATTCGGCAAAAACAACTAGTTAAGTAGCATACAATGTTCTCATTGATTTTCGATGCCTTTGAAACTTCTATTATATTTCATGGCATAAAAATATTCATTCATTTATTTATTCGATAGAAAATCACGTCATCGTCAACTTTTATACTCGAAAAAAGGGTAAAAGTCAGTTTCAAATACGTTTCTGATTGGGAGATTTTTTAATACCGTAAGGTTAACAATATCGCTAAATCCACTGCTAAACTGTAGGAACCCCCTATGGTCTCCCCATAAAACCGTAAAGAATTGTATGATTTTCTGCACGCGGAAATTATACGGCTTGTAGATTGGTAACCCGGGATACAAATGTAACGGCAAGTAAAGGTTCACAATTATTCGGAATTTAGAAATTTTTTTTAAAACGAATTTTAATCTTCTTGCAAGACGTGAATAAGTAAAAAATGAATATTTTTATGCCTGTTTTCTATGAAATATAGTTGACTTTTCAAGAGCATCGAAAATCAATAAGAAAATTGCATGCTAATTAAGTAGTTGTTTTTGGATGAATATAGTTCTTGCATGCAGTCGGAAATAAGTCCAGTCAAAAGCCGACACCCTGAGGTAACTGGAGCATTAGACAGCTATGCTGCATGATGATTAGTTTTACAGCCCTACTTAATTAATCTTTTCGAAACGAAAACACATTTTGGAATTTCTGTTGATATTTTATGAGTAAGCCCACGTACAGTAGGTCGAACTTCTACTTATCGTGGTCTCCATAATACTACCAGATTTCAAGATGAAGACTTCTTGCTTAGCAGATGGCTGGATACATATTCTGGCCTCAGCTCCATAGAAAATCAAATAAATGTAAAAAAATTCAAAATCCGCAGTTGGTCAGATAATAGCGTAGGATAAGACTTTCGGCATAAATCCAGTCATAAATCTTTTCTTTTGTCAGCTTAATGTCTAGCGTGCTACCCCACCCATAAAACTTCCTTTATCATAAATCACGTATGGCACGATCCACAGTTTATTGACAGTTAAGTGGGGTCCTTCTCTGTACCGTTGCCAGAAAAGCTATTGGAAATACGCTGTTGTACTTTAAAAGGTTGAGAAATAGTTGACCTAACCCCTAAAACTAACTTTGCCCTAACGTGTAACCCTAGCCCCTAACTCCAAGCCATAACCCCCTAATCTTAACCGTTGAGCGCAGCCCTACACCCTAACTCTGAAACATTCGACGCGAAAGTTAGAAGGAGACGACAGGCCGAAAAGCAAGAAGGCCCACCATTATTGGGCCAGTAGCGGTAAACACGGCAACAAAGAAAAAAGGCCGCCAATAGGACACACACCACAACGTACAGCAACACCATGCCAACGTAATTACACAAAAGCAAAATAATTTAGTAGATCAACAGTATTGTGTCCATTAGGTGCTGCTACACATCTACATCTTACCCTATGGTTGAAACATCGGTTAACAGAACTCAACTACGGCTTGGGGAAAAATACGGCTCACGGAAATGTTGGACTGAGTACTTGGATTTTTATGAGTTGATTGTTCGGATTTACAAAATTCCCTTCAGATCTTATTCAATATAGTTATTTCTGCTGATAGAAAATTTACATTTAGTTACCAAACTTAGATGTCGGTGAAGGCTATTATGTATGCAAAAGGTCTGATGACAAGAAACAGGAAGACTAGAATGGACATTTCCGGCTTTTTTGACTTTGCCAGTCAGCCAGCCATCCAGCCAAACACAGTCTCAGACCGGAACGACCTGAGTTTAGGCCTAAAATGCAGGCCGGAAATGAAAAGTCGTATTCCGTCCTGCCTTAGCATCACAAAAGTTGACTTCAGACCAACGTGTTTTCAAAGACCTCAGATTGTAACAGACGAGATACCGGCCTGCGAGGCACTAGAAAGAAGCCATTATCCCCGAGTAAAGTCGAACAGTTGCCAGGCAACTTTAAACAGCAAGCAGATCGCACCTCAAAGGGCATTTAAAACTGTGTTTGCAAGGACCACTTCACTGTTAGCCGGTTAATTGCAGGATAAAGTGGTTATGCTTTTTGTATACTTTAGGTTCCTACGCCGGCGCAGTCATAAGCCTGTTCATGTCGGGGATTCTAACGGAGCAGTTTGGTTGGCAATTTCCCTTCTACCTCTATGGTGAGTTAATTTTTTTTAATTTAGTCCTTTTAATCTGTTATAATTGCTGCACGGAGGCTGCAAGTGTTAAGTTTTGCATGAACCAGAATTAACACCATTCATACGAAAAAAGTAGTATGAACCACATGGTGAAGAAGTAGACACGATCGTTGGAACAAGAGCTTTATTCGCCTGACGTTTCGGATCCCTGCTCGAACCCATCATTAGAGACAAAAGAAGATAAGGGCGGTTCATGCGCTAGCGGCTGCACTATTTAAAGGATGCAGTTGCCCTGCTACCGCATACCTATGAATATTCACGGCTCCCTCCCCCTCATCAGGGGTCGTTGCGTTTGGTGTGATGGCTAACATTCGCGTCGTTAATTGCTGTGATTGCATCATGGGTGTTGGGTGTTGGTTTGATGATTGCTCGACCATCTGATCCACCGACTCCGGCGTTGGGAACAGTGTTTACCTGTGCGCTTCCCGCTTGGCTAATTATTCCGCCTAGGCGAAGTCTCAGCACCGAGTATGGAAGGGGAAGTTCATTGCGCATGTTAACGGACTGGAGGGGGGCAGTAAGCCATGAATCTAGCAGCTCCCGGCTCACGCGGTTGTCACCTTTTGCAAGGATTTCCGTCTCGTCGAATGAGCCGCAACTTGAGAGTTAGCGTCATCCTTCTGCACCGCTGCAGCCTGTTCCGCCATTCGCTTTCTTCCGTTCTTCGACGTAGTTGCTTTGTCCGCAACTTCACCAGATCCGATAAACGACTTCATACGTTTCTTGCCGTGACAAGGGTTTTTCGGCTTCATTAACTGACGCCTGATGGTTTTCTGCGGTCTGTGTGCAACTCCAACCCCAAGTGGTGCGAGAAGGCGGCCGACAGCTTCCGAAACGTTCTTGACATACGGAAGCGCTCACCAAAATTTGGTGTCCGTGCGGTTAAGCCTCTTTCCCTTTAGCGTGCGCACCGAATAACGAAGTTGCGCGGGTAGCCATTAGCTTTTAAGACCAGTCGGAGGTACTGTAGTTCGGCAATCATGTCCTCTGGCTCCCTGCAGTGCGTTTCGACATGCCGATAGAGCGTTCTTACACAACCCGTTTGTGGCTGATTGGGTGCTTGCTGTTGAAGTTCAGTAAGTGCATCATATTTGTCGCTTTCCTGAACACTTTGGTCTTCAGGCCGCCACAATCTTGAAGGCATACGAGGACATCTAGGAAGGCCAGCTGGTTGTTCTCTTCCTCCTCCATCGTAGCTTGTATGTCCGAAAAGACCGCATTGAGACGTTCCTCGAATGACAGCAACTGATCCCGGTCGATAACGACGAAGGTATCGTCCACATACCTTGCCCAGAACTTCGGTCTGTGGTGTTGGGAGACCAGCGACTCCAACCATTGCAGCACTGCCTCAGCGATGAGTCCCGAAATCTGCGAACCGATTGTTGGGCCTTTCACCTGTTCGTAGATTGCCCCGTCGAACGTGAAGTTCGTCCTAAGACAGGATTTAAGGAGCTGAAGGACTTGGGCGTTTTCAAAACTATTCTTCGTTTCATCATCTTTGCTTTGTAGATGCAGCTTGATCGCCAGATCATAGGGAATAGCAGTTAAAAAGGGACGTAACATCAAAATTTACCATGACCTCATTTGGATGGAGGCTAACCCCTTTGAGTTTATCCAGCAAATGTGCTGACGGAGGGACCGGGGTGTCTGACTCAGCGGTCAGGAACTTGAGACGCCGGAACCACATGGCGCCCTGTTTCGTCAAACCTTTGTGATTTCGGAACAAAATGCTAAGCGGATGCGACCATATTGCTTTCTCCGTACAGAGGAAGTCGAGGTTCCCCAACCATGCGAGCATGATATGTGTTTGTTTGGAGTAGCCGAATGGTGGCCTGGGAGTCAGGCTGCGATGACTCCTTCTTAATGTGACTACGACTCAGTTGAGAGCAGACCCGCCTCCCCTCTCCTGTCTTGTGAAAACGTGGTCCATTGTGTGCGTACCGGGGGTGTGTTGCATGTGTAGATGGGCTGTTTAACTTTGTGTCCGATTCGGCCACCGATCCTCTTGACTCTGTCATGATATCACGCCGGGATGGATGATAGGAGGTCAAGGTGGATGCTCCGAAAGTCTACTGTTAATATAAAATAATTTACATGCACGTCATCATCTTTGGGTCAACTCTTCTGCAGGATATACGGTGGCATCGTTGGAATCCGCGTGCCATCATTTCATCTGTTTACTTTCCGACAAGCACTGGTTGAGTGGGTTCTCTGTCCTGTTAAAATGGCTTTTATGTGCAAGCGGGCTTGCCAGTAAGCCCCTTAAGTGGTACCTTTCCCTACTTATTAGCACGCTTGATTAGAATTCTTATGACGCAAGCAAAATAAGTACGGAAATTATTTAATCTTTTTCTTTTTAATCTGCATACTGTGTTTTGATTTGCCTGCAGGCGTCGTTGGACTGATTTGGCTGTCCTTCTGGTGGCGCACGACATACGAGAAGCCTGCCACTCATCCCAAAATCACGCCGGAGGAGAGGGAGTACATCGAGATGTCGATCGGGGAGGTGCATGTTCCTCCGGAGTTGGTAGGTAGTTGGGGACTGACCTGCTTCATAAACTGGCTCTGCTTATGTTACAGCACTTGTCTGCTACTTTGTTATAGTATTAAATTATTCATAAGGGTTGTGCGTCTACGTCTGTTTGTGCGGAGATTCCACCAAGATGCCCTGCAGATGCGCCAGGACGTGAGTATATCGGCAGGTGCTGAGTCCCTCCCTAACTGCTGTCGTGAATGCGTGTGTTGACGCGCCTTAGGCCTTCACGCAGTGTCAGTCACCTCGCCTAAGTCCATCACCATATTGTTGACGGGCTTGGACAGTCGACTGTTGCACGGGAAATAGAAGGGATAGCGGAACAGATGACAGGTCAGTACATGTGACGTGCTTGAGTCTACTATGACACGTTCAAAGTGGGGGCATGTAAGGCTAATAACTGAGTGGATAACTCGGTCACCATGAGGTATTTTCTGGTGACTGGGGGACTTAGAAGCCGACTGCAGTGCCTCCTTATTAATGTAGCACTTATGGTACTACCACACACGCGAAATTTCGGCAGACCTCACAGCTGATGTGTGTGGCACGCGTAGACGGACTGCCCAGATTATTCAGCCACTGCCCCCCAAGCCCATGTCTGGTAGTCTTGAAATTGTCCTATCATAGGGGCAAGATGAACCGGGGAGGGAAGAGTGCAGAAGATGCAACGCAAGTGCCCCTCACGCTGCGTCCACACCGTAAAACACGTTTGCGGAGGGTGAACTTTCATGTCGCCTTAACGGGACGGAAAATATTTGCCTGCTTGAGTAGCATAATAACTGGAATCATCACAGTTGATGACACGATCATTGTCTGGAAATACATGTCAAACAGACCTACAGTAAACTGTTATCCGCTTTCTAGATCAGTTGCGGCTTCCATCTAAATAATAAACAGACGAGACACAATCCATTTTCCGCTAAAATGCAGAAATTTTGAGCTACTTAACCAATCCCATTGAAGTTGTCTTTGAACGACCCTGAAAGGACATAGAGGAATCCAGGCTTCTCAGTTCCCGAGAACAACTCGAAAACCTAGGTTTACCCTTTTTTGGGGTAGTCCCGATCACGATAGCGTGGGTAAATCAAAAGAGTGTCTTCCAAGACTAATATTTCACGGGCGGTCTGTTGCAGTCATCTGTTGACAAAGAGAACAGTCCTGGAAGTTCCGATCGAACGTTGGGAATCAGTCAAAGTTCTGGGAAACTCTAGCAAAGAATCATCAAACATGATGAGTGTTCTGAACACAGTGGGCGCGAAACATTCTAGGTGACTAGGAGGGAATAACAAGTGCCCAAGACTACCGTTCACGGGCCTTGTTTCCCGACCGGGTAGCTGATTTTGAAGTACGCACTTCCTTTTTGGTTAATTTAATTCGCCACTCACAACAACAAAATTACTACCGTGAACAGTATCCCCTGGTATGTTGGAAACAATGACTGCCTTCTGTCCACCACCTCTCGCAGTGAACGCCCGTTTTTTGTCCTAATAGTGCGGTTTCCAAGTGGCTGATCCTTCTTATTAGTTCAGTAGCGCGACTTTAAACATCCAAGGCGGCCTCTCTGTAATACAAGCGCACATGTTGGGCTTGCTAAGGGTTTTTCGGTCGCCTGCGAACACACTCTTTTAAAAACCAGTAAATTCCCCTGTCCATCGTCTTCTGAAGTTGTCCGCGGTCTATCATGACCGGCAAAATACCCAGTCCCCAAAATGGTTGTCACTACTGCATTTAAATCAACTTTGGGTCAGAATTGCGTAATCAGACAAGTACATTACTGAAGTCTGGTTAGTTTTGGTCGAGGTTTTGGCCGGCGCGACATGATAAAGATGGAAAACAGTGCCTAATTATTCATGTCCTACCGACCTGGCCTCAAAATGACCCCCTAGAAAGTGAACCACCTTTTGGAAACAATGCATTGCCGATGAAAAATTTAGCCAAAACTCCTCCAAAAAGAAAAACAAGGCAAGAACTTGTTTTCGGAACTACATACATATATGAAAACAAGGTAGGTATCCGTTAACTTGGCCATAGATTACAGTAGACGTTTTCGACTAAAAAATCACTTAAAGATGAGTTGTAATTTTAATCAGCATGAAGTATAATTTCATGATAATTCGGCCACTCCAGAATGCTGGATTTTGAACGACCTTATTTTTGGCCGTCTGCGAAAATTCCACTCGATAAAAATGACTACTTCAGCAATGCCTTTTTTCGCCTTGATTTTGGATGCCCTTATAAATTCAACTATATGTCATGGAAACAAATGCATGAAAATATTAATTCTCTTACTCATTTGGTAAAAAATGACGTCTTCTTTAAATTTCATACTTAAAGAAAAGATGTAATTTGGTTTTTAAAAACTTTTCTAAATCCAAAATAATTTCGAAACCGACATGCCGTCACACTTGCAGTCGGTCAAAACTACAAGATTTATATGTTCCAGGTACGGAAAACCATTAAATTCTCTACGGTATTAAGAGAAGACCATATAGAAGTTCATCAAATTTATCAATGGATTTATGCAGATTGCAAGCTTTACAGGCAACGTTAGTAAATGCAGAGACACGGTGTTTTGTGAATGGACATTTCGCGAGCCTAAAAGACTCATAACAAGAAACTTTTTAAAATCGAATTCTACCCTTCCTTTGGGTATCAGATTCAAAAAAGACGTAATTTCCTACCAAATTAGTAAAAAATGGATATTTTCATCTATGTTTTCTATGAGATATACTTAATTTTAGGCATCTAAAGTCAATGGGAAAATTTTGTGCTACTTGAGAAGTATTTTTGCTGAGTGTTTTTTTCTTAGGCGGCCCAAAATGTAGTTCTGTAAAAGTCTGCATCCTGAAGTTAATGAAGTATTATGTGATCAAGTTGCACGATGGTTAATATTACAAATACTTTTTATGTAATCTTTTTGATTCGAGAACGCACTTCAAAATGTCGGTTAACATTTCATGAGTTTGCACACCCACTGTATACTCGCCTATCGTCTATTCAGGTGAAATGTCTGAAAGAGCGGACCATATTGCGAATTCCCACTGGATATGATTAATGTTCCGCATAAATGTCGCGGAGACGATAGCTTACATCTTGGACTAACAACGGGACATTCCGTACACTTCGAGTTTAGTCCGCCGATTTCCTTACACCACGCGCGTTTCCAGCTCACGCTAATCGGTTTGACTGCAGAACTCACAAGGTTCGGACAAGAAGGACTAAGCGGGGGTGAACTGTACGTCGACCGGCGCTTGGAGATGGTGGATGAAAATAGCAGCTTTAGCTCTTAAAGGTACAGTGAGTGACCGATCTCATGAAATGTTGGCCAAAATTCTGAAAGGCGTTTTTGATTAGTAAGAATTACTTAGGTAAGGTTGTAAAACAGATTATCCCGCGGCATTTTCTTATAGTTTTTCGGATTTGGTGGGATGTCGGCTTTAGAATGCACCTCCTTTTAATCTCCCGTAGAAACCATATTCGGTAAAAAATGACTATATAAGTAAAATGCATTTTTCACACTGATTTTTGATGGTCTTGTAAATTCAAATATATTTTATAAAAGGCGTGATCAAAAATATGCTTCTTTCCACTCGTTTGATAGAGAATTACGTCGTCCTCATATTTCATATTCAAAGAAAGAATTTAAATTAGATTGAGAAAGGTTTCTAATTCCCGAATAATTTGGAGCCTGATCAGCCGTTGCATTAGCGCCAACTTCTACAAGCTGCATGTGTTTCACGTAAGGAAATTCAAATATTATTCTACGCCTTTAAAAAATGTCATATTAAGTCAATAAAATTTTGCAATGGATCAAGACTACGTTTTAAATTTCATGAGGAGCAAGGGTAAACGGACAAGTACGATGCTGTATGGGTGAACACTACACGGTCTTAACAAATCTTCCAATTAGAAACCTTTTTTAAAAACAAATCGTACCCTTTCTTCGAAAATAAAATATAAAGTTGATCTGTTTCTCTATCGCATGAACAAAAGAAAACGTATTTTGTTAACGTTTTTTGTGAAATTTACTTCAATTTACAAGACCATCGAAAATCAGTGTGAAAAATGCATGTTACTCATGTAGTCATTTTTTCACCCAGTATGATTTCTACAGAAATTCGAAAAGGAGTGAATTCAGAAGCCGACCTCCTGGCAAATGTCGAGGAATAATCAGTATTACAACCCCACCTACGTAATCCTTCCTAATCGAAAATGCTTTTTAGAATTGCAGCCAACGCTTTATCAGATCAGTCACTCACTGTATTTTAAGGCATGCACTCCGGACAGATAGGCCAACCACCCGATGGAGGCGGGCCACCTTGGTTGAATGTAGCTTGATTAGCCCAAGTCAGTCGTACGTGGCTCACTGGGGTTACTAAATTTTGAAATTCGTGGAAACATAAAAAAGCTACAAGAGCCTACGGTGGAACAAAAGTTTGAGTCTGTCAGAGCTTATGTACTTTAATTCTCAAAAGGGGCATCGTCCCGGAAACGCACGGGAATCTGGTAACATCACCGAAAAACTGAGATTTCCTAAATCATTTATTCCGAATTCTGGGTTAAACCACGTTGTAAGTAGTTATCCCTACCTAGCTAACCCAAATGGATGTCGCCCGGCTAACTCATTAATCGTTATTTGTACACTAATATTAGAAAGATGCGTATTATCATAACATTTTCTCGTTCTTAACATCTCTAGGGACTTAAGTAACTCTTCGACACGTCGATCCATGCTAGTCCTCAATTTCGAGAACTTTGAACGGGGCCGACTTATGACAGCCAGCTCTCCGATATGTGGGCAACGATCGGGTAAAGGGCCCCAAACACGAGACTGACCAAAGGTGCCTGTCTTGCATGAAAGATGTCAATCAGGGTTTTACGGCGGGGCCAATGTATACATAGACGAATGGCAAAATAAGTATAGATAGTTAATAAATTTGTTTTTCGAGTGGAAAAGGTTTAAGGCATTGACGTATAGCAAACAAAATTAAGCGAGATAGTTAAAAATAAATATTGAGTGTCTACAACGATAGCTTCACAGAAGCGAACAGGCGAGTCCCAGGTAGCAGTTCAGAAGACGAAGATGCGATGTCTGGAGCACGAAATGAATTGGCCTGACGTTTTAGATTCTCACTCGAATTCATTATGAGAGACATTCGCAGATAAATATGATGGTGGCGCAAGGAACGCCAGGTGAGCTGAGTTCATTGTAGATAATTCACCAGACCGTCTACAGCAGACGACCCAACCTGGTATAATTAAACACCAAACCGAAATAATCGTGTCGGAATAAAGCCCTCTTAAATAAGTATAGAAGGTATTCTTTGTATGCCACAGATGCTTGGGAGCCTTCACCCTATCCTTACCAACTTTGCAACAAGATAGCAAAGAACACAGGAAACACTTCTGACAGACCGTACTGCCCGGGGTCTAGAAACAGTTTTTTTTTTCTGAAGTCTTCGGTAGTGCGCAAATCATTCAGTTGGAAAACGTGCGCCGTCGGGCGGAAGGGAATGGCTGACTTCCCACGCCCACATTTACGTCTAACGATCTGTATTTTCTGAGCTGCAAGAAACACACGCTCGTTTGTCATGTTAATAACTAATATCGTTTTTATGGCCCATGGGATGTGTGCATTTGTTAGTTTGATAACTCCTTTGCTGGACTGGAAGTTTCTGTAGAATGCAAACAGTCATTTAGAATAATGTGTCAGGTAGTCGGCAGAGGTTGCGCAGTGACTGAAAACAGGTAACAAGTCTGCCAATGCAGTATTTTAAGTCATTAAATGTGACTAGGTGGATACCGGGTACCCCCAACCGTGAGGTTTTCACAGCCTCTTCTTTCGCCATAGCAAAACTATTTTCATTCCTAATTTCATAAGGAAATAAATCGGAAAATTGCACTGAACTTTCAGAACTTTCTCCTTCCAGACCTGTTTTGGTGACTGTATCATTTCAAGTTTAAAAGGTCTGGGAGTTTAGGACACTTCGGGTAATTAACCAGGCTAGGTTGTCTTTCCGCATAACGCCCCCCCACGTCGGATTCAATTGGACAAGTTAACGTTGAGATTATGTGTGAGCTCAGAGCTGATTAAAGACAATATCATCGCGTAATGCTCATCTCGTAATTATTGCAAATTCCTGCGCGCTCTCACCTCCATCTCCCAACGCACGGACATTAGAATTTGAAGCACTTATCTCCCTCTTCCTCTGCCTAATTAAATCATCGTCTGAGTCCATGTTTATTACTTCCACAGAGTGAATGTAGATTTGAGATAAAATTGAGGAAGGATATTTTGGTGTCGACCGAATGAGATTTTAATTGACATACTAATGCGCAACGTTCCATCGTTAAGCAAAATGGTAACCGGTATCACTTGGAAAATCAGTTGACTAACTCCAATGTTGTCCATATTATACAGAAGAAGTATCAATAAAGACAAGGGAGTCTAAATTGGCCAATTCTGGCTTACTGGCTGCCGCCTGGCCGCCACGCCTAGAATCCGAAAGTGGCTTTTGTGGCCGTTAAGCGTTTTTCGTTCAACGCATAATTAGTGAGCTTGGGGTCCGTTTGCCTGTCACTTTTGTCGGGAAATACTAATACTAGTGGGAAGGGCGTTTCGGCGATCAACTAGCGGGACCCGCTAGTGCCGCTGGGTCTTGAGCTTCAATCTAGTGCCTTTACCACCTGCTCAACAAACCTCTGCCTCCCATGACAACGCATATTGCCGATCGAAACCAACAGGATAACGCCTTCATGGCCCGGTAACAAAACACGTAACTTAGAAGCGCTAAGTAGGCAAAGGATCCGAATGCGAACCTCAGGTTATCCAAGTCAGAGTTTTGGTTTGGTTGGCTGACTGGCTGGCTAACGACAGTTAATAGAGCAGAAATGGCCATCCCAGTCTGTACTATTTTTGTTGCTATAAGCTGGTGTAAGTTTATGGGTGTTTTTATATCCTCGGGGCCTCGACTGTCAGTGACAACCCGCTTAGTTGAGAAAGTGAGCGTCCCCAGGTTTGACACACGCCTACTACGGCAAGCCAGGGGTACTGTTAAATGCGTTCTAGTTCCTCATTCATATCAATTTCCATTGCATAACAGATGTCTTAAAAGAAAACCTGCACAGTACTGTAAAACACATCCGCCAAGTAACGCTGCCTTTTCTAACTTTTAGCAAAGCATTCCCTGGAAGGCAATTTTCACTTCGATGCCAGTCTACGCTATCATTATTGCAAACATTGCCAGGAGTTGGTCCTTCTTTCTCCTCATAATGATGTCACCGACGTATCTGAAGGACGTTTTCAACTACACCACCGCCCAGGTATGTCTGGTTACCAGAGCAGTTATGTGCAAAAAAGAGCCGTTCTACGCGGAAGAAACTGCCTTTTATCTCCTGTCCTGCCTGCACTAAAACAATAGTTACAAGGCGTAAATTGGAAATCAATCGTCTTGAACCTACAGCCAGGTCAGATTGGTTCCCTCCGCTGTCGGGCTAGTTTCCCAAACGTAGTCTAGAGGGTACGAACCCTGAGGTGACGGACAACAGCTCAAATCCTCGGGGTTTGCTTTGTTATTGAGCCGGGGTATGCACCGGACGAATAGGCACTGTCCCCAGTAACAGATCCAACCTTGCTGTACAGAGCTGGAGATAGGAGAAAACAATATTATTTGCACACTGAACTTAGCGAGTCTCTTAAGGATCTCTCCACTCTAGTCAAAAGTGTGAAAACATTTGGACCAAACCAGCTGGTCCAGGAAAGCTAATAGCCTATCGAAGATCAACTGAAGGGGTTCTTCTCCCCATCAGAAGAGTCCTTCCGTGAAATGCCACACGTCTTTATCTCGCAAAATGGGTTCTTTAAAATACAGCATTGCATAAGGCCCACAATTTCTTACGTTTAAACCTACTAAATATACCGGAAAGTTGTGGGATGTTTGTGAGAAACTTCCTATGTTCTTTAGAGCTCATACAGTACGATAGCTGATACAAGTCCGAATAAACTGCAATACGCATGAGCGGACGGACATATAGCCTTGATAGTGAGTCCGCGGTTGAGGATCGAAAATTTCGAATGCATATAGGCTTTATGCAAACCATCGCTTTTATTTCCTTCCAAAGTCGAATCCTTCGACCATTAGTGTCCCTGATTTGGATAGTTTTGGGATGGACCCCAAAAATCGCAGGTCTCATTCGTCTATCTATACTGTATGCCATTCCCCTCCGAGTATAAATGTTGAATAGTTACACCGTACTGACTGCACAGGTACTAAATTAAAGTCAAGACACGCGATTCGCTGTTTTTTTAATTGGTACATGACTCACCTGCAAGGAGCCCCGGTTCATCAGGTGCCCGCAGGATTCTCCAAGGTTTCGAAATTTAGCTCTTTAATTGTTTCATAAACTGATACACCAGGCCGCAGGAAAATCGCCCCGAACAAACCCCTTCAGGCTCGGTATGAATATTAGCAATCATAGTTGGACCATTATCTGTTAATTTTGAATGGTAGGCCAGCTTTTTTCGTGTTTAGATGTTGAATGGTCCACCAGACTGACTGCACAGGTTCTAGTTCAAGGTGGTTTGCTGATTTTCTGCCGGCGCATGACGCAGCTACGAGGGTTTTAGGTTCATCCGTGGATCGCAGGGTCCTCCGTGTTTTCAAACATTAGCTTTTTAATTGCCTCATGATTTAATGCGCCAAGTCGCAACTATCGCTTTCGGGATAACAACGTTATATTCGCAAACTGCTAATGGACAGTCAACAAGGCAGAAATTCTGAATGATTCAACGATTTGACGGCAAGGATATTGGCCAAGGTGTCTGATGCTTGCCTCTACCAGTGATTTTTACATCAATGTTTCAGGTTTGTGCAGTAATTTTCGAGAAAATTGAAGATTTAAAATTCGAATAGTGGAGTACATATCGCAAGATATACCAATCTCATGAAACCTTAGTCAAATTTCTGATTAGGTTTTCGATAAGGGAGGACTACTCAAGTGATTTTTAATATTGACTGTCATGGGATATAATCGACAGATAATTCAGATAGGTCGGTACGTTGGTCTTTGAACAAACTTCCCCTCGTTTTCCTACAAAACTCGTCCGTTGAAAGACGTCTACTTAGTCAACAGGCATCTTTTGTTTTTATTTATGCCGCCCTTATACATTAAGTTGGTTAACTCATGATATGTCGATCAAAATTCCGAAATGCGTTTCATTTCAAAACGATTAATTAAGTAGTGTCGTAAAACTATTCATCATGCACCATAATTGCATAATGATTAATTTATCTCACGATGCCGGATTTTGAACGAACGTCTTCTGGGCTGCATGAGAGAACTATGCTCTGCAAAAATGGCTACTTATATGACATGCATTTTTCATTAATTTTTGATGCCCTTAAAAATTCAATTAATTTTCATAGAAAACATTTATAAAGCTACTCATTTGTTTGCTCACTTGGTAGAAAATGAGGTTTTCTTTCATTTTTTACTCAAATGAATGGTTTAATTCGGCTTTTAGAAACGTTTCTAATTCCCGATCAATTTTCAAACCGACCTGCCGTTGTGCTTGCATTCAGGGTTTCCAAACTACACGCCGTATACTTTCTGTGTATGGAAAACCACACATTTCTCTACGGTATTAAGGGGAGACGATATGGGGTTTATAAAATTTAGCAGTGAATTTGGGTCATATTATTAAATTTACAAGCCACATTGGTAAATCCAGTGACATGACGTTTTATGGACGGCCATTTTACGGTATAAAAAAATACCACGACTGAAAACGTTTTAAAAACCAAATCATTCCCTTTCTTTGAGTATAAACTTAGAAAACGACGTCATTTTCTACCGAGTGAGCAAAAAAATGAACATTTGTATGCATATTTTCCATGAAATTGAATTGAAATTTTAAGGGCACTGACAACCAATTAGAAAATGCACGTTACATAAGTAGTTATTCTTATAGAACGTAGTTTTCATATGCAGCCCGGAAGAAGTCCGTTTAAAAACCGGCATTCTGAGATAACTTGATTATTATAAAAGTATGCTGCAAGGTAATTTGCTCTGCGACCCTACTTAATTAATCTTCTCAAAACGAAACGCATCTCGGAATCTTGGTTGATGTTTCCCATACCCGAAGAACGGACATCTTTTGGGCTTTTAAAAGCGAATAATTACAAATTATTTTAAGACCTGTAATATCCATCCCCACAGCTTCGTCTATGTCATATATTAATGCCCCCTACGTACTATAGAACGTAGTCCAAATTCAACTTAAAATTTAATGAGCTCTATATAACGTCTTTTTAATGGCATAGGAAAAAGTAATTTTTCTCATCTGACAAGCCAACAACATTTAAATTAAAATCCTATACTCATATGCAACAACAGATTGGACTCCAAGTCATTCGGAAATTAAAATGGACTTATGTGATACTCCAATCTGTCCCTTCTTCGAGAACGAAATTTACTCATTAACTACTCAAGTACAACTTACTCAACTAAACAAGTACAAGGAAAAATATCCTGTTTATGTTTTCCATCAGATATATTTGAATTTATAAGGACGTCGATGGGTATTATAGCGTTCTTATTTACTGGTTTCTGGTTCCAGGTCGGCTTTTTACTCTTCACAAGAAGACGTATACTTAGTCTGAACGCATCTTTTCTTTTAGTTTTGCCGCCCTTATAAATCTAAATCCAATTTACAAAAGAGATGCACAAAATATTCCTCCTTGTGCTCATTCAGTGTTGAGCCACATTTCCTTTATACTCTTTACCCACCAAATGGGCATCTTTCATGTTTTAAAAAGCTGCAAATTATAAAATCTTTTAAGACCTGAAATGCTTATCCAGACAACACCGTCTATGTCCTATATTAATGCTCCCTGTGAATTCATTACAAAATCTGATGAGCCCTGCATGCCATCTTCTAGATGGCATAGAGAAGTATGAATTTCTTTATCCGGCAAGCAAAAAGCATGTCGATTAGACGCCTGAACGCGGAAGTAACTACAATTCGGGCCCGAAAGTATTCGAGAATTTAAAAAAATTGAAAACTCAATATACCTTTTCTTTGGAAAAAGGGTTTAAACAAGTGAATTTCTACCAAATAAGTGCAGAAAAGAATATTTTGGGTTCGCTTTCCATAAACAGCCTTGAATTTATGAGGACATCGCTGGAAATCTCAATGGTCTTATCTATTGGTTTCTAGTTCTAGGTCTGCTTTTTACTTTTCGCAAGGACTAGTATTCGAATTGGCTTTCGAAATCTTCCGGATGGAGCTCGCAAAGAGTTTGGGCCCAGACACTTTCTCTGCGTGTAACAGTGTATCTTGTTAATTGACTTAGACGACACAGCGTCCTAGGGACCGGAAAAAGTCTTTTTTGCGACTTTTACTAAGAAATCGCTAGATTTTTTATAACTTTGGGGAGATTCAAAACATATATGTCACTCGAACAGTACACTTTTCATATAAAAAATAACGGAACCTATTCGCCGATCCAGCATAGTTCAGGATAGGCGGTGAGTTAAAACAGAATTTTAAATTAGTGTGCAAGAGAAAAAAGATTACTAGAATGCATTTGCTACTACGCTGCTATGTTTAGCAACTGCATCATTTGCCGAATAGTGGATTACGTAAAAACTGAATTTTAGTAAAATCCTTCACTGAGGAATGTTTTCATTTCATTACCAGTCTATGCTATCATCGAAAGAGATAGGTCCATCTCCTCTCCCCACCTCTTTCTTCTTATCCTCATAGTCATGTCACCGGTGTTTCGTAAGACCCACCGCTCTGTTTACTTGCATGCTACTCTGCATGTTTTATGGACTTTAGAAGGTACAATATCAAAGTGTGTGTGTGTGTCGACACCCGACTGAGGTCTATAAATAAGTGCTTGAACGACTAAATACTTTTTCAATTTTCTTTGCAGTAACAATACTAGGGGATATAATTTAGATCGTACCCTGCTTACAAAGTTAATGGGCTGCCGATGAGGATCCCCACAAACCGCCTTCGAATACTTTATTGAGGAAGTACGCAGCTTAATCATCACTTATAATTTGCTATTTTTTAAACAAGCGTATCTAAAATATCGCTAATCCCTGACCTGCTGACTAACAGTAGATAAACCGGCCAAATATTCAGTCCTAAAAAGATACTAGGGCTTCAGGCATGGTTTTTGTCAATTTGAAATCCGAATCCTTTATGGAAAAATGTCTTTTTTTTAGTCCGGCATCCTCTCCTCCTTACCTCATCTCTTTATGGCCATCATTGTGCCAATCAGCGGTCAGATGGCAGACAGACTACGTAAAAGGACACTCACTACGACTGCTGTCCGCAAAATCTTCAACTGCGGTGGTAAGAAACCGTACCCTGCTGTTTCCTTATACTTAATGACTGTAGGTTTGTATCAGAACGTAGATCAAGTGCCTACTGGCACTACTGTGACTCTGCCGCATCAGCAAAACAGCCCCGTCTTGCTTCCGTCATTAATTCCTCCCTTGTTTTCAATAGAAGTCTTTAAGCAATATTAGTGGTGGCGGTAGTGGTGGTTTTAACAACACTGGCAGTCGGGGCGGCAGTGGTATCAACAAAGCTAATGATGATAATAGTGGTGGCAATACTATTTGTTGAGGGGATAGTTTGACCGCCGCATCCGACAATGCCTACCGCTGCTCGACAGCGAGGTGAAGGAGGCACGGTACGCTCGCGCGCGAACTAGCTGATAATAAGGATAGACCTGCAAAGCATCTACCGTACTCTCTTCTCCTTTCTCACCTGGACCCGGCGTCAAGGCAGAGTCAAGAAGGCCGGAGACGGGTAGAGCACACGTGGATGGTGCGGTCGAACCCGCACCCAGGCTTGCCATCTCACCCCACCGCTCCACAACAAACGCTTAACCAGGATTTTGACCAATAAAAACAACAACAACAAGAACAGCACCAGAAAAGAAGTGGGTTACTGGGCAGCCATGCACAAGACCTGTATACCCCCAGCAGGAGCACAAGAGCATCAACTACCAGAGAAATGAGTACCAGAGAACTGCCGGTATGTATCAGTTTGCAAGGGTCCGGGTTCGCTGATCGTGACATAGCAAACGCTTCCAAACCTTGTTGCAGTAGCAAAAACAATAGTATCAATAGTTGATGTGGTCGTGGAAGTATTACTTGTGGTAGTAGTACTTACTGTACTGCCAGTAAAAGAAGTGACGTCGCAGTTTAGGCAGATGTGCTTGTTGTGGCAGCAGTATAAATATTGGTGGTAGTTGTTATGAAGAAGGAGACACGATCGCTGTGACAAGAGCTTTATTAGCCTGACGTTTCGGATTCCTGCTCGAATCCATCATCAGAGACAAAAGCAGATATGGTTAGTTCATGCGCAAGGGGCTGCAGTATTTATCGAATGCGGTTGCCATGCTACCGCACACCTATGAATATTCACGGCTCCCCCCCCCTCCCCCCTTCATGAGGAATCGTTGCACTTTGTGTGCTGACTGCTTGAGGGTCGACATTCGAGTTGTTAATTGCTGCAATTCCATCACGTGCGTTGGATGTTGGTGTGATGATTGCTCGACCATCTGACACGCTGACCCGGATGTTGGGAAAAGTGTTCACCTGCGCGCTTCCTGTTTGGCTAATTACTCCGCCCAGGCGAAGTCTCAGCACTGAGTAAGAAAGGGGAAGGTCATTGCATTTGTTTATGAACTGGGGACTAGTAAACCATGACTCAAGCGGCTCCGGGCTCACACGGTTGTAGCCCTTATGAGAATTTTCGTCTCGTCGAATTGGAATGTGCGGCGGGATCTCGTCGAATGAGCCACAGCTTGAGAGTTGACGTCATTTCTCCGCACCGCTGCAACATGTTCGGTCATCCGCCTTCGTAGATGTCTTCCGGTTTCTCTGAGGTAGTTTGTTATCCGCAACTGCACAAGATCCGATAAACGACTCCAAACGTTTCATTAGAGACAATAGCAGATACGCGTCTGATGATGGGTTCGAGCAGGAATTCGAAACGTCAGGCTAACAAAGCTTTTGCCCCTGCAATCGCGCCTCCATTTTGGAGACCGTTTCTTGGGACTCGCCTCTTCGTTTCTATTGGCAGTAGTTGTTATTTTCGTGGTGACAGTGGCAGCATCAGCATTACTGGAAGTATTTGTAATATCCTCCATCAGTAGTGCTAGTGGTAATAGTAGTAGATGTCTATCTCTTTCGAGTGGTTGTGGTCATGTTAGTGGTAGCCCTGTGCACATCAGGGCTCCCTCTCCATTCGCTTTATTCTATTTGGGCATCCCAAATGTTTTTAATGACTTCCAGGCTTCGGAATGGAGGCGATTCTCCTGCTAGTTGTTGGCTACGCAGACTCCGCACACACCGCGATGATCGCTCTTATTTTCGCCGTGTCCTTCAGTGGATTCGCCATTTCAGGTGGGAATTTTAGCGTTTAACTCCTGGTCTTGCTCCTTCCCCACCTCCAAGGACTTTCATAAAATATTAAAAAGCAACTGCGCAGTCTGCGCGTATTAGCGTCCCGTCGTGAGACGTGGTCTATTTATGGCCAGCTGCCGCAACCGGCAGCTCTGCGATATGCGACTGAAAAATGCAGATCTTTTGTCAATTGAATTTA
This sequence comes from Spirometra erinaceieuropaei, assembly GCA_902702965.1. Taxonomy (NCBI): domain Eukaryota; kingdom Metazoa; phylum Platyhelminthes; class Cestoda; order Diphyllobothriidea; family Diphyllobothriidae; genus Spirometra; species Spirometra erinaceieuropaei. Next base: position 1,045,722 of record CACRXP010000148.1, read on the forward strand.
TCATAGAAAAAGATGGAACACTGAAAGATCCAAATGGAATGCCTACAAGTGAAAATAGAGGATGAGCGTGTTCGGAATTCCCTGGCCAGCGTATTAACCCGTGGTTCCGATTGCGGAGTCAGTTTCGACGGGAACATGGAAAATATGATCATGAAACAGACCCACTAAAGTGTTCCTTCATGAATAAAACACAGAGCGCCTTAGGACAGCAAACGTGGAGTTGCTGTACAGCAGGTGGGCTAAATCATGAACTTTCAACTGAAATTCCGAAATGAGTTTTCGTTTCGGAAAGATAAATTAAGCAGGTTTGTACAACTAATTATTCTGCATTATAATTCTATAATAATTCAGTTACCTCAGGATCCCGGCTTTCGAAAGAACTTCCATCTGGCCGCATGCAAAAACAACACTTTGTAACAAATGACTACAAGGGTTCGCATATAATTTTCTAATAACCCTATTTTACGCGAAGAAGGAAAGGATAAGTTGCCACTGCACACGCACTCAATGTGCATCTATTCCTTCACTTGCTCCTGTGGAGCAGGTTATATTGGTCGCACGAGCCGGTGCTTATCCAAGAGAATACGGGAATACCTCCCGCATGGCTAGAAAAAGGCGAAACGAAGAGCATAAACAGCGCCATTCTCGCTCATGTTGTCGATTTCGGACATCTAGTGGACCCCAACGAAGCTTTTCGTGTAATTTATAAGGTCCAATCGAGCTACTCTAAGCTACTACGCCAGCGCCTATTAGCGACAGCAGAAGCGGCCGCCATCAGGTTAAGGAAGCCAATCTTATGCGCCCAGCAGAACCACGTTCAGGCTCCGCGCCTACAGTGGTTGAAGGTCGACTAACGGTGCATCTCCCCACGCGCACTTCCGCTCTCACCCCGTCCCTGACACTAACTGCTATTATCCCCCCCTTCCCTCACATCCCCACATCCCCCAGTGTTTTAAGGATAACTTTTATCGATTTCTCTTCTCGCTGACATGTTTTTCTTCTACCTCGTTCCCATATACAGTGAGTGACCTACCTCATGAAATGTTGGCTGAAATTCTGAAAAATTTGTTAAAGCCTAATAATACTCCTTCCTTAAGTATAAATTATAAAAAAAGACGTGATTATCTGTTGATTGACTAAAAGAAAGCATATTTTTGTTCGCGGTTTCTATAAAATATCTTTGAATTTGCAAGACCATCGAAAATCAATGGGAAAAATGCATGCTACTTAAGTAGCCATTTTTTACCAAGCATTGTTTCTACAGGAGATTGAAAAGAAGTGCATTTAAAAGCCGACATCCTGTCGAGTCAAAAATGTTATAAGAGTATGCCACAAGATAAGAAGTATTACAACCGCGACCAAGTAATCCTTCCTAATCGAAAACGCATTTCAGAATTTCAGCCAACATTTCATGAGATAGGTCACTCACTGTAATTGTACTGGCCTGACGAGAATTTATTGAAAGCTACGTATGCTCGCCACCTCGTCTTCTGGTTCCGAATAAGTAACTGTCTACTATGTATTCTGCCAAACCCCTTCACGTGGTGTACCACATGTTGTAACATTGATCGACAGGGGACAGCTGTTTCCACCAAAATGACGCAGCAGCCGGCTTTCGACGCCTGGCGCAGCAGTGAAATTGTCTTAAAATGCCGAAATGGGGGCACAACACTGACAGTTTGGTAATCTTGAGCAGTGACACACTCCAGATACCCCACGGATTGGATGCTCTGCCGGTGGCGTGCGCGTGTCTTAGTTTATAAAGAGACGGACGCTCGCCGCACCCATCTCACTCTCTCTTTCTTCATGTACCTTTCTTTTATGACACAGGCTGTCAAGCTAGATGGCGGTGAGCATGAGCATACTATCTGACAGAGTGAAAAATTCCGTCTACGCGGACCACACACGATCTTTTTCTAGCTGTGCTTATGAGATACGATAAGGGCGCCTCAGATTTCGCATATGCGAAGATGCCATAAAAGCCGCATCTATAAGGAGCCATTCAGCCTGACTCTCAGTTCTGAGAACTACCGAGTTACCCCGCAAGTTTAAAGTCCTCCAAGCTGCTATTCTTGGCGTTTCGGGATAAATTCAAGAAAGTCAGATTTATTTTAATGAGAATGCACTGTTGTGCTGTGAGTATGAAGTTCCTCTGAGGGGCATAAGCCGACTGTGCAAGCTTAGGGCGTGCCATCACATTCCGGCACGACCTAACTCGGCGCGGCCCGATAGACACGTTCCGTGATGTTGTCTGACCCCCCTGCTGGTCCGGCGTATCTGCAGCGTATCACGTCATCAGCACCACACAGTCGACAACTGCAGCAGGACTAAAGAGAAAATAATAATTTTCGAGAGGATCCGACTGGAAATGTTTTAGACAAAATGTACTCGGGACTCTGGCAAGGTCTTGTAAAGGTTCTATTCAGTCAATCGTCAATTAGCCGGGAACGATGCCAACAGTTCTGAAACGAACATAGCTCCCGAAATATCGAGAAAAGACAAATTATGCACTTAAAGTAGGTTGGCTAACTCATGAAATCTCCACAGAAATTCCGAAATGCGTTCCCGTTTCTAAAAGATTAATTTAGTAAGGTTGTGAAACCAAGCATCATGCAGCATAATTTTATAATAATTCAGTTGTCCTAGGACGCCGGCTTTTGAACGAACTTCTTTCTGGCTGCATCTAAAAACCATACTTCGTTAAAATTATTGCTTATGTAGTATGCATTTTTTTCATTGATTTCCGATGCCCTTAAAGATTAAATTATATTTCATGGAAAACATGCATACAGATATTCCTTCTTTTGCTCATTCGGTAAAAAATGACGCCTTCTTCCAATTGTTTACTCAAAAGAAGTGTTTGATTCGGTTTTTGAAAAGCTTTCAATGGTGGGATTTACTAATACCGTGCAATGGACGTTCATAAAACGTCAAGTCTTTGCATTTACCAATGTGGCTTGTAAAATAACAATGTGGTTCAAATCCACTGCTTCATTTTATTACATCCATATGATCTCCTCTTAATACCGTGGATAAATGTGTGGGTTTCCGTACGCAGAAAATAGACGGCTTATAGTTTGCAAACTCTGAATGCAAGTGTAACGGCAGAGGGGGCCCAAAATTATTCGGGAATTAGAAACGTTTTCTAAAACCAAATTGAATCATTCATTTGAGCATAAAATTGGCAGAAGACGTAGTTTTCTACCGAATGAGCGAATGCATGTTTTCCATAAAATCTAATTGAATTTTGAAGGGCACTGAAAATCAATGACAAAAATGCATGCTAATTAAGTTGTCAGTTTTCACGGAGTATGGTTTTTGCATGCAGCAGAAAGAAGGTTATTTAAAAACCGGCATCCTGAGGTATCTGAATTGTAATAGAATAATGATGCACGATGATTATTTTTACAACCCTACTTAATTAATCTTCTAGAAACTGAAACGCATTTCGGAATTTTGGTTCACATTTAATGAGTTCGCCCAACTACTGTATCTGCTGTGCATCACGGCATGGGCACCACAAAGTCGACAACTGCAGCAGAACTAAAGAAGAAATTAGTAATTTTGAAGAGGATCCAGTGGAAAATTTTTGGACAAAAGGTACTCAGAACTCTGGCAAGATCTGGTAAACGTGGTATCCAGTCAATCAGCTGGGAATGAAGCCACCAGTTCTGAGACGGACATAGCTCCCGAATTATCGAGGAGAGAGAAATTTTATACTTACGTCAACGATGTTATATAAAATGCTCGGTAGCTCAAAACCTTCCTTTGCTCATTTCTTTTTACATAGACGGGCGCGCCTTTAACTGATTACCGATTAAACAGATCAATATGCTGTCTCTATTTCATATTCTGTTACTTCTACCTGTCATTTCATTATGCTAAGCGAGTGTTACTGATAAGTCAGGCATTGACAACTGGTTGATCGCACGTGCATGGTTGCGGAAGTTGTCGCCTAATCGACCAACATATCAACGCGCGGTACACCATGTGACAACGCTTGACAACCAAGTTAATGGGCAGGAATCAGCCTAGCGGACTATAGGAGACATGACAGTTCGACCGCCTTCCGCATACTCCGGACTTGGTTGCTCGTCAAACAAACCTTGCCATAAACCACGCTTTTGTTATAGTTTGTAGGCTTCATTGCAGTCTTATCTCTCCTTTGGCATACGTCAATGCAGTCAGCCCTTCTTTCATATTTTAAAACGGTGTCCGAAAGACTGACGACAACTTCATAGTGTCCGTAGGTGACATACCTGAAATTGGGCGGAGTTGCGGTGGCAACGCGAAAAGTCACGTCAGAGTGTGCCATCACATACCATAATGCATGACAGTAATTATGTGCGCGAGCACGCTCTGTGTAGTCCGATCAGCCTAGCCGTGAGCCAATCTGGCCCTCATCTTAATCCAGCGCATGTTCGGTGCAGTCCGTTATGGGGGGCGGGGTACTCACTATACATGCTCCCCCAAACGGACCACGTGGTATATGCGTTGGACCAACATGGGGGCCATTTCGAATTCCGGCAGGCGTTATCGGATTTGCTCTCCATAAAAAATGCTAACATGTCGGGGTACGTCGGCAGACCCGGTTGCCAACAGTCGTCGCGCACACTGGGACCTTGTCGCACCACCAATGTGGTTGTTGGTCAAAAAAGTGGTCACGTGTAAACCACGGGCTGTGGAGTGGAGCGTCACGGTGCGGGCTCAACCGTGCCAGCCACCTGCACCCTTCCCTGCCTCCGATCTTCTTGACTCTGTCTTGACACCGGGCTCAGGTGGGAGGGAAGGAAAGAGAGTGCGACAGATGCTGCGCAAGTCTACTACAACTATAAACTAATTCACGCACAAGTCACCGTGCCAGCCGTCACTTTGCTGTGGTGCGCACGATGGACATCGCCGAGAGGGATGGTCGAACTGTCGTACACAAGCTCATGCATGCCTTCAGGGGACAGTTTAAACTAACCAAAGGGTTTATTAACAGAAACACCTATGAACGCTTTTTACTCACAAAGCCTTCATAGCACACAGCTTGTACGTTTTTATAAATTTGCCTAAAATTTCTACGTCTGCCTAGAGGCCGTGGAAAATCTCGTTTCAAGACAATTCTGACTTTTATAATTGTCTATCCGGACAGGCAGATTTTAGAAAGAGATTTGGGTATAACAGCCTTTTAGCTACCTTCTGGTGATCCAAAATACACTGTTGTTAGTAAGTTTAATCTGTCAAACAAGCAGCCTTAACAGAAGTCTTCGGCAATCGTGTAGTCACTGGTAGGTTGAGATATGAAACCTTTAGACACTGAAATTCAACTGTTCTGTTTTCCTCTTGTAATTATCCATGTTAGGGCATATCTTTGAAAAAGCTTGCAGTCCACACAGATTCTATCGTTACGACGTCACGACGGAGGAGTATGCAGTCGAGTTTTTGGTGACCGGTGACTATTAAAGGAAGTGAATTAAACGACTGACGTCTCCAGCAACTAACCTTATTGCCTACTGTCCTTGTCAATTCTTCAAAAGAGTAGAAGGGACTTGCTTTACATTTCGGAGTGGTCGCCCTTTTCTTAATGTTTATTTGTCTCTTTAAATGCCTTAGTTGTTTGTCGCCGCTCAATTGGTACAGTCGAAGTGATTAGATCTTGCGTAAGACGTCAGTCGTAACGTCATAAGAGTGGCTGTCCGATCAGATACCCCTCAGACCTCTCCACTTCCTTTTTCTTCTGATCATCTGCGCATACTTACAGCTGGCATTGATGACTCTGAGTCTTTAAACTAGTACTCGATTCGTTCGCCTTTTAGGCTACAATGTGAATCATCTGGACATCGCTCCGCGGTATGCAAGCATCCTGATGGGCCTCTCCAACGGAATCGGCACAATATCCGGTTTGATCTGCCCTCTGACCGCGGAGCTGATTACAGAAAAACCGGTAAGTTCTGGGTCTTTTGGCAACCTATCTTCTCCCGTGCAACAAATCTGCATTTAGGGGACCAGTTTCGATTTGTAGTTCATGGACACAGTCGCGTCGGTTAATTGGCCTGTACAATCAGGTCCAACACGTACTCCAGTATTGTTTAGGACTTTGTTAATCGAGTACTCCTCTGCCGTATGACCACCATGCGGATAACCTCGAATGACTGGCTGACGACAGCAAATAAGTCAGAAACCACCACCGCTCCCCCCCTTGTCTTTTTTGACACTCCTTCCTGCATCAATGCTAGTCGCTTTGCGGCTGTCTTTGAGTGCAACGAGGCAAGTATGCTCTCCTGCCTGATCAAAGAACACACCTCCACACGTGTCTGCAATCTTTTCAAAGTGCCATCTTTCTGATGCCCAAATAAGTGGCTAAATTTTCTTCCCATGTGCTGGATGTGTTTATTCAAGCTACTGACGTTTGCAACAGTACTAAGTAGCATATTATCAGACAGAGCATTTGCCTCACGATATTCCCGACCACAGCTGAAAGTCGAGGTGAGGGACACTTAACTCACACGTTCAATGATCAAATAACAAAGGCCAAATGTTAGGCTTTCCCAACTTGTGACTACCGAATGCCTGGGTAATGACGGCAAATAAGCTGGGCATTGTTATGCAACTATCCGCAACTAGTGCCGGTAGCACTCACTTATTCCCTGTGAATCGACCGAAATTATTTCAGTTGATACTTTACTTTTTAATTGCCGAGGAACATCGGATACTGCCTACAGCTTGTCCACAGCGCATGAAAAACGAGCCCGGGGACGCCGACAAAGAGAGTATAAAGTGGTCTTACGTTTAGCAGTGAGTCTCTTGGCAACGGTATAGGAAAGGACCCCACTTAACTGTCAGTAGACTGTGGATCGTGTCATATGGGGTTACATGTTGGCATACATTTGCAGGCTGTTGAAGAAATCACACTGCCAACAACGATTACTTCCCCTGACCTCACACCTTAACTCAAAATACGTTTTATTGTGAAATTTACTTTTTAAATTTCGATTAATTACTACTCTTATTTCTGTTGTCAAACAATAGCCTAGGATAAGGCTTACAGCCTAAATCCAGGCAGTTTCTGTGTTTTCTTCCATTTTGTCAACTCACTGTCTAATGTGCTACCCCACCCATAAAACTCCCTTTACCATAAATCACGTATGGCACGATCCACAGTCTACTGCTAGTTAAGTGTGGTCCTTCTCTTTACCGTTGCCAGTCTCTTATATCAGAAAAAGACAAGACTGTCAACTGCCTATTGCTAAAAGAAGTTATTCAATAAATAACAGCGATCAGGAAAGAGGACATGCTTTCCCCGTAGTGCTTTGCGGCTCAATCTAAACCCCTCGATGGCAGTCTTGAACGACCGGTGATGACATAAGAATAAGTACCATCAGATATAACGAGGACGGGCTTGACCATTTCAGGTCTATTATTCGTCATCGGCCGATCGCACGAAGACCCAGGCTTGGATAACCTGTAACAACAGACTCCCCTCCGGCTCAATAGTAAAGCGTTGGACTTGACGTGCAATGTTTAAAAAAATTATTCAATATAGAATTTCCCCTTTCTGCCAGATGAAAGATCCGGTATTCCACATATGACGTTTTCTGTTTGCGAGAAAAATTATAAGTTCAGTGGTGACCAGATGTGTGGAGATTGGCATCAGTAAAAAGGTGTTCGAAAGTCGCATGCGTAGCGGCTAACCACCAAAGTGCTGGATCTAGTTCATCCGAATTGTTAAGGCACCGTTACCGCTGCATCTCAAGGTATTCTTGACAATACTAATACGTGTCCTGCGCATGGTGAGGTTCCCCACGCGTCTTGTTCAGGCAAAATGTTTTTCACTGTTTAATAGGCTTACTCATTTACAGTTTTTGTGCCGGAAGAAAGTACCTTTCTAAACGGGAAGCTTTTGGCTAAAAAATTACCTGTAAATGTCCTGAGAGATGAATGCTGACGCGTTTAAGGCATCGGAAGAATACGGTCGTCATTCTGTACGTATACGGGTCGTTTCTATCTTATTCTTTTTTTTATCAGGCAAACTGCTTTTCCTAAATGTGCGCCAAGAAGCAGCTGTAGTAATGCTGACACGCAAGCCCTTCACAGTCGAAATCCCAAAATCAGCCGCGATTAAATGCTGACAAATATCATAATCTGCCGGTATGACAGAGAAAATTGGCCACGTTTCGCTTATACCATTAGAACGTTCATAAAACAAACCAATGCTTCAACACAGCCTGGTGCACAGTTTGGGGTCGGACTTATTCAGCACATTGGGAGGACTAATTCAGCGGACACTTAGTGATTTGAGTATTTTGGACACAATGAGAGTTCTGCTTCGCTCTCCAAGAACATAGAAAACCAATCAAAAAATCCACATTATCTAAACAGTCGTTGTAAGCTTCACTGCAATCTGGGATCCTCGAGCACTGATGAATGTGCCTGTTGACCGATTTGTGAGGGTAGGCCGTGGTAACAAATCAGAGGGGCATCTCTCTTATGTGTTGCCTTTGGCTAGGTCGCCGCGCCTAAGTTGTTTAACTTTTTAGATGTATCGCTAGGTGGCATGGTTGAGGACATTAATCGCACATGTCCTTCTTCTAAGTGCACGTAGTACATGAACAAATCTCAGTCGTGTTCGTCGGCCACGACGGGTGTGCGCATGCGTGGGAGGGCCGCGCTATATGGATCATCGTCCAATTTAACTGACCCAGTTGGACAAAACTCGATGGCGGTGAGCAGATTCGAACCTCTGAAAGAAAGGGCACGGCTTTAATCAACGCAGCTAAGGAGCCCAGACCGAAAGCCTCTTCTTAACATCACAGACCAATCTACGTCTGCATGACCCTAATCAGGAATCCAAAAACTCCCATTGTTTGGACATGCTTGCGAAGACAGGCCGCTTTTTATGTCGTGCGTATTCACTCACAGTGTGATGCTTCTTCTTCTGCGTCTAGACCAAAAAGGCCTGGTCCCACGTGTTCCTCATTGCCAGCTGTGTCCATTTCTTTGGTGTGGCCTTCTACGCCATCTTCGCGTCCGGAGAAAAGCAGCGTTGGGCTGAGGTAGAGGGCGAGACGCCCAAACGATGGGACGCCCCCAATGAGGTGCCCGACGACATCGCCAAACCGGGCTACGGATACGGAGGGGATGAGGCAACTGGTTTTGTAGCAGCGTCCAGCGGCAATACTCGTGATGGCTACAGTGTAGGCTACAAACAAAGGCCGTCACCAGCGGCGGCGGCAGCGGCGGCGGCCTATCAGACCGAGACGTATCGTGCGACAAACCGCTCCCTCAACGAGGACGACCCCTACCACCAACAGTACTAGGAGTTCTCACCGGTTCCTCCTCTGCCCCCACATCCCACCCCAGCTTGCCACACTCACCAGTGACACTTCTCCTCCTCCTTCCTCTCCCCCTCTTCTCCTCCTACACACTGTTATAATTAGTCAATATCGATATTTTAAGGAGCGTCTGGGCGGCACGGCTCGGACTTCAGCCGAGTACCCACTCTCCTCCATCTGGGGTACTTCCGATGGGCTCTCAAGCAATCGTTTTTCTCTTTTTCTCTGTTGCCGAGCCGTGCTGTCCGGACAGCGCTTAGTTGACTATCATGTCTTCTTCCTGAGCGCATTTTTGCCTGATCGCCATTTGCATGCGAGGCAGGGAGAATGGCTGTTGTGTTGTTCCTCGTCTGCTTTCTCTATTGTTAACTCCTGTCCTCGCACCGTCAATCATCTAATGAGAAGTGTACTTTAGACTATACAAGATGCCGGATATCGAATTCATGTGTATAAGCCAATGCTCCATTGTGCTTCTGGCTTTAAAAACTTTCTTTTCAGGTCGGTCTTGGAAAGTAACGAAATTAAGCGAAAACGAACTGCGCACTGTCCAATGCAACATGACGTACAGTAGGTGGGTTAACTAATAAAGTCTCAACAGAAATTCCGAAATGCGTTCTCGTTTCGAAAAGATTAATTAAGTAGGGTTATTAAACTAACCATCCTGCAGCATAGTTCTATACTGATCCAGTTACCTCAGGGTGTCGTCTTTCGAATGAACTTATTTTTGACTGCACCAAGAAGCACATTCTGCGAAAATTGGCTACTTAATTAGCATGCAATCTTCTCACTGATTTTCGATGTCATTAAAATGTAATTTTGATCCATGGAAATCCTGCATGAAAACATTCATTCTTATGTTCATTCGGTAGAAAGTCACGTCATCTTCCCATTTATTCCTCGAAAGAACGGTATGATTCGGATTTAAAATACTTTCCTAATTCCCAAACAATTTTGAACCCGACCTGCTGTTACACTTCTTCCGAGAATTAAATTGGAAGACGACGTCATTTTTTTCCGAATGAGCAAAAGAATAAATATTTTTGTGCCTGTTTTCCATGCAATATAACTGAATTTTTAAGAGCATCGAAAATCAATGAAAAAAGTGCATGCTAATTAAGTAGCCAATTATTGCAGAGTATGCTTCTTGATGCAGTCGAAAATAAGTTCATTCGAAAGAGGACACCCTAAGGTAACCGGATCATTACAGAATTATGCTGCATGATGATTACTTTTACAACCCTACTTAATTAATCTTTTCGAAACGAGACCGCATTTTGAAATTTCTGTCGACATTTCATGAGTTAGCCTACCCACTTTAGGTTCTTCAAAAGAATAGAGCTCGATCGTTGGATTTAGTGCTCTCTTGTTGTACCATTAATATTCGCGATCGAATACAGCATCAGAGACAATCGTTGATAAAGTATGCTGGATGCACAAGCGATGCGAATTTTATATGATGCAACTGTCACGCTATCACATACAGTAGATATGCTAAAGCATGAAACGTTAACCGAAATACTAAAATGCGTTTCCGACTCGAAAAGTTTACGTAAGTGATGTTGTAATATTAACCATCATGCAGCATAATCCAACAATACGTCTGTTACTACAGGATGCTGGCTTTTGGGTAAACTTTTTTTCGGCCGCCTGCAAATGCTGCACCAGTGATGTGAATTTTTCTCATTGATTTTAGATGCCCTTATAAATTCAAATATTGTTCACAAAAAACACACAAAATATTTTTAATGCGGTTTTAAAGACCGCAAAATGACTATGTATAAAGCATTGTGTCACTGCATTTGCTAATCTGGCTTGTAAAGATTACGATTTGGTCAAAGCCCACCGCTGAAGTTTATGAAAATCATATGGTCTTCTCTTAATACCGTAGATAAATACATTATTTTCCGTACACAGCTCATAGTTTGCGAACCCCGAATGTTGGTGTAACGGCAGGTAGGGTTCAAAATTATTGGTGCATTGCAGAAGTCCTCTAAAGCCGAATAACACCATTCTTTTGGGTACAAATTTGAAGAAGACGTAATTTGCTACCAAATGAGTCATTAACTGCCGTAGTTTTGGCACAGTGTTGCTTAGTGCTGTTTTTCCTCTTGACGTCAGTTTAATGTGGATACGCCTCAGAGTACGGTGAGTGCATAAATTCAATTTCGTCGTTGGCTGAGAATTACATGGCACATTGGCTCGCCGTTACTACCCTCCATTTGCTTCTGTCCAGAATGTAGGTCTATTAAAGATTCTTATGCAGTGCACCCTGAGATCCACTTCGGTCTACTTCGTATATGATAAATATATCGGCCAATATGGATGTCTGCTGTTGACCTCGGAACGCACAAACGTAAGCTGAAATCATTACGGCGCCGTTGGAAAGTCGAGATGATTGCGTAAGTGGACTTACAGTCCTACGGAGTAGGGAAGGCCATTAAATTTGCTTCGCACGCCGTGACATGCCGCCTGACCTCATCGACCGCAGTGGCGTTGCTCGGGTGGCACTTTGGGTTGCCTAAGCCAGGTAATATGTTAAATTAATACCAACTCCCCAGTTGATAGGAAATCGCGTACAAAATTCATCTATGAAATCTCCCTGTTGACAATGAATAAAAGTTAAATGAAAGCATAAAAAGAATACTTAAAGCAGTATTGCGTCGACTAGAATTAACGCTTCACTTAAAAATAGCAGTAAACACAGAAGTACAAAAATACGTATTATAGCGTAGATTTAAACAATGTTTGGAAAGTGCTGTCCTTCACCGTTTTCACTTCAACATCCTCTATGAATAAGGGTGTGCTGTAATATGAAGTTACGCAAACTCTCGACGCTCAATTAAATGGTGACTCCGGAATTCGGGGTATTTTTCCGTTTTTAAATTGTTTAAAAAGCAACCAATTATGGAAAATAGAATTTCATTTGATTCCTCCGAGAGCGAAGTCGCATAAATAAAGGCTTTAATGAGGCCACATATAAAAAAGTATTACTGACTATGGGATTGGAATAAAGTTCAATGGACGTAATCGCAAGAATATCATTTTCGTATATCAAGAGAACACATCACTAAAGTAACTATGTGATTTCGAGTGACGGTAAAGTTTTTAACATTTCAGCCTTTCCCTGAGATGTCCGTGGATCCGTCTGTGTTTCCGGTGTTTTCAGTCGGGGCCTTTAAAACAGGATTGTTCTAGGTAGCGAATTATCGTTTGTCCTTTTCAATTCACAGGGCGATTTTGGTCATATTCGTAGACTCACCGAATAATGAAACTTAATCGCTGAAGAAAAAAAAACGCCCGCAATAAAGGCCCGTATGGTATACGCCCCTGCTTGCCTGAAAAACTTTCCTAGTAAGTAAGCTCCTTAGATAGTGCCTCCTTAGGGTATTTTGCCAACGATATATCACGTACTCCAATTTTTTAAATATAAAGTCAGGGAAAATTAGATCGTTTGACCCTATTAATATACTTCTCTGACAGATGCCGAAAACGTTTCTGTCGCAGACAAAAAACACACCTTTCTCGTTATACTGGAGCTCTTTTTGTTATTTCGCAACCTTTGGGTTTCATTCTATCCTAAATCCTGTTGCACAAGGTGTTCATATCAGTATTAAAATGTCGCTCAAACTGCTAATACTCGCCTCTTTGGCTTCAAATTACGTAATAACAGAAGCTGGATTGCTTAAAAGTAGCTTGCCATATCTCAAAAGCCAGAATGGCCGATTAAAGTAGGCCAACTTATGGAGTTTTAGCAAATTCAAGGAATAGCCTGCAGGTATTATTGTTGCTTTTTGGTTCATAAGGCCGCATAGGCATGCAAATCAGAATTTTGAATTAGAGCAAACTTCCTTCCTACTAAAAATGGCACATGGTCCACATCCACTGCAAAATTTTGCGAACCCCGTGTAGCATGTTCCTAATAGCGTATAAAAAATTGCAGGTATTCTTACTGGAAAGTATAGGGATCGTAATTCGGAAACTCTTAATACCAGTGCAATGGCAGATAAGGGTCAAAATTATTTTTTAAACCAAACTATGCGTTATCTTTAACTATAAAATGTGAAGAAGATGAAGTCTGCTACCAAACAAGTACAGAAAAATAACATCGCGCCTTCTTTTATAAAACATCTTTGGATATATAAGGGCATCGAAAATCAATGTGAAAAAGCCATACTACTTGTGTTGTCATTCTAAAGCGGGCGTTCTTTTTTGCAAGTGGTCGGAAAAAAGATCAATCAGAAGCCGAAATACTGACGCGACTAAAATACCTTGTAATTCTGATGCGCGACAATTAGACTCACGACCATACTTGGGTAATCTTTAGTATTTGAAGGCACATTTTAGAATTTCAGTCAACAGTTTATGAGATAGCAAAACTACTCTCTCTCATCAGCTGTCTTCTAAGTGTAATTTGCTCGTCGCACGAGGATGGAACCGGGAAGAGAGAATGGGGTGAATGCCACACAAACCTCCCTCATTTCTCTGCAATTCATGCTCAGGTCAGTTCTGTTTCCCGGACCAACGGCGGTCATGGACAAGCTAAATAGTTAAAAGACTGATTTACTGTTCCTTCGAGCACCGCATCTGCGGACACCGTAATTACACAGAAGCTCTTACGGCCGGCCTTGTGGTATCACTGTCCCCTGGGGATGCCCAGTCGGAACAACGCATCGAGGTCACGCTCGGCCGATGGTCCACAGATCTCGACAGCGCACAACACTGCCTGTCTATCTTGCCACCGTCCCGCCACTGGCGAATGCTCTCGTGCAGATGTGCTGCCAGATCGATCAGCGTCCCCACTCAAATTCCTGCATGAGGCCTGAAACTAAAAAATGGTATGATTCCTGTGTGATCTACATGGTATCCTTGACTTCTCTCAGACTCCTGCAGATATCTCGTCTCGTCCCCCGTTTCTCCCTCAGCCCTTCCGTGCTTCCTATCGCTATAAAACCAGAACGCGCTTCCCTGTGCCCACCCGTCTGGCTTGTGCAAGTGGACCTTTAGATGGGAAAGCACTGCATGCCCAAATTATAAATGAGCAGCGTCGCAATGCGCTTTAGGCCCTTCTTTTCACATTTTTAAGTGAAAAAGTCAAAAGACGAGTTGGAATAAAATATATAATGTACGTTATCGCATTTGCTAATGACGTCAGAAATGAAGGCAGCCACAATTTAAATTTAGTCGTTAATTATGGTGACTTGCTAATACTTGGTGGAAGTGACCTTGACCAACCTACGCTCGAGTTTTAAATAGAAGAGGAAGCTTACTTTTCAAACCGATCATATAGGTCCAGTAAGATAATTTGAGAGACAAAAAAACCAGGAAGTGAAACCGCACAAAAAATTAAAAAGCCTAGAGCAGTTATATAAGGCGGTGTTGGGGCAGCCGTCTTGCATCATTCAAGGACTCAGAACTGTCTGTCCGGAGCAGACATTCCTCCTACAAGATGATAAAAGGAATCCTAAAAAAGGCGAAGGAGACCTAAATGGTCTTTTGGACTTCTATGCCGTCATCAGATAACCATACTTAAAGCCCGCACCCGACGGACTTGAAATTTGAACGCGCTCCCAGTTTCGATTGGTTAGCTCTGACCATGGCTTTTAACGTCTGCTATATATGCTACAATGATAGGATTAAAGAAAAACTTGTTCTGCAAAACTGTGGCAGAATTTTAATTTGCGTATTGCATATTGGAGGATAAATGCTCGCAGCTGGCTAAACACGCGCTAAGGGTCGCTACTCGGGATGAGGATAATTGCCTTATCGAATACGCGGTAATGAAACGTGAGTATATTTCGTTAAGAACCGTCGGCACTATTTTGCTAACCGTAAAGCGGGCATTCTAAATATTTTGTACGCCGATACACGAGGGCTCAAAATAATAAGGATCAGGCTGTTCTACTAAGACGTCAAAACCTGTAAAACCCGTTTTCAAATTACAAATGTGTCCAAACTTCTTGAAAAGCACTTCAGTAAACATCAAATACAGATGGGGCAAAACTCAACGACTAGATTAAGCACTCGACTTGTACAACCGAGGAATAGGGTTGGCTATTGGAATAAAGACAAAATCGTCCACAAAATTACATGCGGGTTAAACTGAGAAATCCGAATCTGAAAGTATTCTAAAGCATCAGTTGATAGCATAGAGGCGAGACCATCTGTGCCAGGTGATCATACATACCCTGGATGAGGGGCACAACTTTGCTCGGATCAAAACTCATATGGTCGGCAACGTAGACTCAGATGAATCGTGTATCTGTCGTCATATTAAGTTGTGTCACTTATAAAAACGTTAGAGAGCAATGGAAACAACGCCAACCAGTCAGAACGCTAGCTCAGATGACAGAGAGGTATTAGTATTTAAGCACGTTTAAGATGTTAACTATTTTTGACCATATGTTCTACATCTGATGACGACCCAGAGAACCAGCATCGTGAATTTGCGGAACCAAGTTTTTTATTTCTTTCAAAGGATATATCTAATCTCGGCCTATATATAAACAGATATTAAAAGAAATCGGTTCTTTGTGGACCGTAGAGAAATCTTTTCCGCAAATTTTTAACACTGGTCTCAGAGTTGTCGTCAGATATGTTGTAAACGTGCAAAACATTCAAAACTCTAAAGGTGCCTGTAAACCCTATATTACTTAGTCGCTCCTGCTAATATTTCGTTTGGATTGCCTGTTGCTTTTTCCGGACATTTTCTTTAAGATTTCCCACACGGCGTCTACATTGATGTGCCGATTATAATGTAGGAGTTGTCCGAATGTATGGCCCCGAGTTATCGTTGACAATTTCTAAATGAATAGACACCACCAATGAGAGTTTTGATCTAAGAAAACTTGTGTCTAGTTTTCAACGTATGAACGACAATTAAAGACAGGTGGCGAAGCGTCCTTTCTACATGCTCATGCTCTTGAATGTGTGCAAAAGCGAACTTTACGGTCGGACCACAATAAACTGCATTAAAAATGTCGCATATAATCATGTAGGCGACTTCTTTCATACTTGGATATCCAACCACATCCTTAACATGTTCATGTTGGTTGAGTGCTGAAATGTTCGTTTTGCTTGCCATTTAAATTTGGTGTTTCTTTAAGTGTCTTTCAACGAATTCAAACACATTCCTGATGCGCAGAAGTCTTAGCCAGTCTTTGGTGTAGGCGCCTAATCGGACCTATCTAGTTCCATGTCTTTTTTATTTATTTCCTATCGTCTTATGCGTCGATGTTCAAAATCTCCAGGGTACCTATTTCGGGATAATACTTCGAACAACTCATTTACTGTTATTGTGTATCTTTCGTTGCCAGAGCAGTGGGCTTTTGCTCGATCGAGGTTGTTAACATCAGTCTGTTTATGAGAGCTTAGGTTGTTGATTGCGTAATGTAGAATTACTTCGGCAAACTTTCCCGTACCGTAGTTAACCTATCCGATCGCAACCGGCAGGACAACGTTCCCATGGCTCAGTGGTTAGAGCATTTGCCCTAAAACCAATGAACGCGAGTTTCAGCCTCAGGGGCTGCAAACATGGAGTTGAAAATGGGTGGCTGATGACGGATACTAAAGCACAAAAGATCATTCCAGTCTCCCTTGTCTTTGCCAGTAATATCATCCTGACTACACTCTGAGGCCGCTGTGTAGCTGCCTGGGGTTTCTGAATCGAGCCTCAAGGCAAGACAGGATGAGCGTATCCCGATCGGTGGGCAACTTTTGTCACATAATATATACAAAAGACGGTTAATGACGTGGAATTCCCGAAAAATCTCCTTTTTATGATCTCCCGACTTTAAAAACCACTTACTTGTTGTTTGTGCAAAATAATCGCATGTGATCATAAGCACGAGCAGCACAGTTTGCGTCTTTCAGTGTTCGGCGTATTCTGGTCAATTTGGTTGCCAGTCATGAAGTCTAGGAATTTTATGATGGAATTCAAAGGTGCGCACCTGAATTTCTCTCGAATAACCTGGACTGAACAATTTACTGTTGGTTTAGTTAAATTATATTTGTATGGTTGTTCACTTGCGTGACTTGTTTTCAGTTTGAAAGAAAACCCAGTCACGCAAAATCCTAAAACATGTGTCTCTCAGGTACTTGCATTATAAAAGGAACTACGTTTTTAAAAGAGGACGGCGTTGCTTTTGCAAATTGTTTACTCAATAAAAACACGTTAAGTCATCGAAAACCAAACTTTTGCGCTTCCGATCTGAAATTTTAAAAAAGCACTTTCCGACAAACCTGAGTTAGACAGTGAAAAAGGCTGAAATAGAGGAATAAACACAAAAACACGCTTACCTACAGCGTGTATTTTAAACGGTAATTTTCGTTGCAGAGTGTGGCTGGCGGTAATGGTTTGCTTCTGCATGTATGTAATATATACAAAAAGGGATTTCGTCGCAGCAAACGCTACTGAAAGCCAGCGCCCTGTCTGAGGGAAAACAGGCCGTCATCCATAGGCTGATCATTTTATTGCAGTTACAAGTGACGAGACGCGTCCGCAAAAGCGGTTAATGAGCTCGACCTCGTGGAGCCAAGGTTAGGCGCTGGGCGCCAAGGAGGGGATCGAAGTGGACCGACCATCCTATGCTGCAGGCCACCTGGTGTGGCTATCAGTTCTAACATGATCATTTGGGACACATCCACTACAATAAATTAACGTATGCATCGCTTTACCGTTAAAAGTGAGGTATATTTCTGGTTCTAACTTGAGGAAACAATATTTACAAAAATTAACTGCAGAATAGTTGTTGGAGCTGAAGCCGGCAAGGCGGCTTTGTGCCGTCCTGTCAATGGCCGACTGCATGAAATGTAAGGTGAAATTCTGAAATGCGCATTTAATTAGGAAAGACAACTGAAGTGGAATTGTAATATGGATCATCATAAAGCGTAATCTTGTGTTATTTTAATTAAGCCAGAATGCCAGCCATAGAACGCACGTATCTCCGATGGCCTGCAAAAACAGCCCTTGTCGAAAACGGACTACATATGTGATATGCGTTTTTTCAATTTATTTTCGGTGCCCTTATAAATTCAAATTTATTTTACATAGAACATGATCAAAAATAAGCTTGCATGTAATCACTAAGTAGCAAATCGCGTCTTCTTCTAATCTGATTCACGACGAAAGGGTGCACATTGGTTTGACTTTTTGAGGCCGTAAAAGTCCATGCAGCATGACAACTGCTTGTTAACTAATGCTGCCAATAAATGAGATGATGATGCCGACAAAGACAAGGGAGACCGGAATGGCCATTTCTGGCATATTAATTGCCACCATCAAGTCATGCCGAACTCCAAGTATGAAGCACTTAAAATTCGAACCCGGGAGATTTGCTCATGGAGATTGACACCCTACCATTGAGCCACGGGCTCGTTGTCCTGTCGCTTGTGATCGAGAATATCAATTTTGGCAGATGGGTGCTTACCGATCAGGTTACAGAATGTGCTCGTTGCATTGTGCATTGGGGCTCATCCTAGAACCTTCGCGACAGTCGCTCAGCGATTAGTAGTAGAAGTAAATGCGATATTGATGTCGATAAAACAAAGGAAACCGGAATAACCATTTCTGGTACAACGGAACAAGCATATTCCGTAACCTGGTCAGTGAGCGCCTATCTGTCATAATTGATATTCCCGATCACAACCGACAGGACGACGGGCCAGTGGTTCAATGATAAAGTGTCAAACTCCATGACCAAATATCCCGGGTTCGAATCTCAAGTGATCCATACTTGGGGTTAGGTATGGTTGGCTGGTGATGGTAAATAAGCCAAAAACGGCCAGTCCGGTCTTCTTTGTCTTTTTTCAGCATCAATATCTCATTTACTTATACTACAAGTCGCTGTGCGCCTGCCTGCGAGGATTCTAGTATAAGCCATAAGGCGGAACGGAAGGAGCATAATTCGTAATCTGATCTGCGAACGCCCATCTGTCAAAGATGCTTACAAATTCTACAACGTAGTCCACACTTATTGCAAAATTTTATGAGCCCTATATGAGATCTTCTCGAAGACCTAGAGACAAGTGCAACTTTTATGAGATCTAGCTCAAATTTATTCGCGACTTGAAAAGCTTTTTGAAATTTGCGTATATTCCTTCTTTGGGTATACAATTTATAAAAGATGTTATCTGCTACAAAAGGTGAAAAAGAAAGAAGATTTTGACCGTGGTGTCTAGGGAGTATATTCAAATTTATAGGGGCGCGCAAAGTAAATGGAAATAGCGATACTACTTACGTGGTCATGTTTCGCTGAATACGGCCTTTGCCGGCAGCTAGAAAGAAGAGAGTTCAAAAGTCGGCACTCTGGGAACACTCAAATACATCGAGATTATGCTACACGAAAACTCCTAAAACAACACAACTTGAGTTATTCTTCCTAACAGAGGGCGCATTTTAGTGTTTTGGCTAACATTTCGTGAAATCGGCCTCCGACCGTAGGTATCCGTGAAATTCTGTATAATGCGATACTTTCTGTCCAATATCTTAGCCGAAATTGTTTTACTTCTGAACCAATATACCACTTCGTCCACCACATCAACTACTCAAATTTTCAATGGTGGCAAGCAATGGACATTCGACCGCTAGACAGATACACAGCTCTGACGCCGCCTATAGTAAGTTTAAGTGGAAATTCGTAACAAACGAATTACGAACCTAGTGTCCTTCTCCGGTCCTTGGACCTGCTTTGAAACTTCGTATTAAAACAGCTAACTACCTGTTTCCAGTCCTTTACAAAAAAATTTAAACTCTTGAAACCGTTTAGCATTCATAGAACAAGTAGCTAGCCCATGCAAAGGGTTTAATAATAGAAGGCTGGTAGGTCTGTCAATTAATGACCCCTTGACGCTTTGAACAGAGAGTGGATGATAAGGGAATTTGGATGTGCCCAAATGTTCCGTTGATACAATATTAGCCACAATCCAAGCAACCGCCATTGCTGCCTTTCATGCCCATAACATCGCCGACTCTATTCTGACTCATATGGCCACTTCCGCCTGTTAGCCTTCTCTGCCCTAATGGGAACCTGGGCGTCATGTAGGGTTTGTCCTAGCACTGGGTTAAACATCGTTACATGAACTGCGCTCATCCCACTCGAATAGGCCAGCAGATCGTCATTGTCGGACGCCGAAATGGGGGCAGCCTACTCAAACAACTTCATTTTTTCTGACGTTTAGTTTAGTGGTAGGTTTCGAAAAGTGAAAATCCCATAGGGGTTCAGTCCGTTCCTGTCCGCCACTTTGCTGTGCAATTCGGTTTTACGTCGTTCGGGGTGGTTAGAATAACCGACAACTGCAGCGACGTAAGACGATCGTTTTTAGCTGTTACAGATATTTTGATTGATTCGATTTTGCCCCCATTACGCACCGGAAATCCATCCTATTGGAGTTCATTAAATCAGCGATATGGATAGGCTCGAAATTTCGAAGCACAGTTATTGATTGATCGCATGAAATGTTAGCCAAAATTCTGAAACGCATTTTTGATTGTAAAGAATTGCTTAAGTGATGCTGTTATAGTGGTTATATTGTGGCATAACCCCATTATATTCCAGACACGCCAGAAAGTTGGCTTTTGAATGCTAATATTTTGGCCAGCTGGGAAACCTAAACTCGGCAAAAAATGGTTACTTATGCACTTTCTTTATGGATTTTTGATGCCTATCAAATAAAAACTATTTTGTAGAAAACACGCCCGAAACATATTTTTCTCGTGCTGACCGGATGGGGAATCAGGTCATTTTCAAATGTTGTAGTCGAAGAAAGACAGCCTGTTGGCTTTAAAAGGTTTCTGTCAATAAGATTTTAAAAACCATGCCATGTTTGATCAAACGGCATCGTATCTGCAACACATTATGGCCGCCATGCAATATTTCTATGACTGCGATTTGCAATGCGTTTTTCCTTATACAGAAAGCATACAGCTAGGAGACTCCAAACTCCAAACCAAAAGTGCATTAGCAAATCGAGTTCAGGGAAGTCGGGAGTCAAAGAACGTTCTTAAAACCAAAAAACCGTTTTTCAAATAAAAATTTAAAGAAAAAATGATTGTTTACTAAATGAGTACTTAAATAACATTTTTATGAAGCTTTTTCATAGAATACATCCGAATTTACTTGGGTGCCGATTTTCGATAGAGAAAATGCATACCAGAAAAGTATTCATTTTTACCGAGTGTTTTCTTTGCATTTGGCCGATTAGACTTAAATTTAAGCGCTAACACCTTGAGATGCCCGAAATATCATGGGACCGTGTCGCATGGTTATAAATACTTTAATCCCAATTCAATAGGCAGTCGTAGCCAAAAACGGATTTCAGGAATTTAGTTGGTTTTTCATGTGATTAATCACAGACTTTACGTCAAACGTTTCTAATCTTAGTCCGCCCCCTCGCACATGCGTTTTAAAGAAGGAACTGTTGCAATTCTGCTAGGTTAATCGCAATACGAAAGACCAAAATACAGATGTTGAAGAGTAGTTCGAGAGATCTGGCTCCTCTCGGGCACTTGATGGATTACAGTCTGTTACTTTGCGTGTGGGCAACAAACAGTACGAGACTTAAATTTATTTTGAATCATTTTGTGAGGTTTACTTAATGGCTTAGAGCCAAGACGCTTTGGGGCCCTATATTTTATTGAAGCTATTCACCTCCCCGGCTTGCTCATGTTCAAGACACCTCCGCGGTGCTCAGCCAACTCCAAAGTGTCACTTTTCCACACACTCCACGGACAGTTCCACTGAAAGTCTCTGCTTCCTCTTCCAACGGTTGTTTCCATGATTTTCCGTCTTTCACTTGACGTTGCTTATTGGCAACAATTTCATTTTCGCAGTTGGTGTATTTATCTTGTTCCTGCATTTTAGCCGAGCGGTAAATGTAGCTCGGCACATAATTAGACTTACCTTGCCAGTTAAGGATTTGTAAGTAATACGGGCTGGAGGTTTTCCCAATGTAACTCGATAGTCGACAGTGCACGTGCGCCACGGCGACTCACACTTCCTGACCACACGAGTTCCTCTTTTTCCTACACAGTCTAAAGTGTGAAAACAATTGCCTTTTACCGGAATGTTGAGCCGTAACCAGTTTCATCTGTATCAATCCCATCAGCATGTAGCGTCTTGCTGACGATGTTGATCGTGACCATGAGGACCAAAGCATAGTAATCTCTTGTATAACCCTGTCCTGTTGCGGCAAAACCTCATGACTGCTTACTTCCCCGTCTTGACACCGTATCCACTGGAGCATTGTAATTGATCATCACTTATCAAACGATAATTTGCTAGTGCATTGATGTACGACGTGGAACAGTTCGCAATAAATCAAAATTATTCGTGTTTTTCCACGTTTATATATCTGAAGAGACGGAGAGAGTAATCCGGCCAAAGGGGTATGTTTGCATTTTTCAGTTTTCTGGCTTGTCTGAGAATAATTAGTAACAACGCAACTTAGGCTATGGTAGTAATTTCTGGTCCATTTGACTTCATTAAAGTGGCCATACTCTAATCGCAAATAGGCTATAAGTGGCTATCCCAGCTTCCCTTCCATTTCTCGGTAGTACGTTTTCCTATACGGATTGCTAGTTATAGTTGTACTGTCGGCAGGGATTATATATTGGCGTACTTTACAAAACAGCACGCAAATATCCATCCCCCAATTCCCACATGAGCCTCTAGGTTGTGATTTCTCAATGGAAACATTTTCCTCAAAGTGGGACCCTTTTCATAATTGTCTTACAGAAGCGCATTCTCTGCCAAATAGCATGTTCAATTCAACACAATCAGTTTTGCGCGAAACCGCGTATTAACAAACTACTCCGAGGGATAATGAGTAGCAGTTATTTTTAAAACTTTAATGGCAGAATCAAGGATGAAGTTAAAAACCGATGCTCGGGAACGGACGAAGAGCCTGTCTCTCGAAATCGCATCGAGCGTTCTAAACGGCTAAGCCACCAGCCAGGGTGTAATCTCTTTTATAAGGCAGACCTCTTCGACGAAGAAGATGGAATTGCCAACAGATAAATCTACTTAGTCCATATATTGAGACAATTAATTACTACCACAGACTGTGGAAATGCGTGAGGTTTTCATAATTTCATGATCTACGCAAAAAAGTAACAAAAACTCGCTTAAAGTTCAAGCTGTATCGAATTGTATGCCAGCCAAGTGTTTTAGATTTAGCCACGTCTATGAAATCCCATAGAAAGTCAGAATTCGACTGTTTGTGGAGCAAAGTTATATCACATTCATGAAAATGGCGTTACAAATCTCATATGTATGTTTTTTTATTTAAAAGCACGACCTTGGCTTTCGATCATTGGTTCGAGACTTTTCCTTCTGCAGTGGTGAATCTGTCAATGGCATTTATTTTTCCTCTGAGAACCTCCTGCAACGATCACGACCAGCCCGCCTTTATTTTCCCGACACCGTCCGATATGAATACGTTTCAATGAGTTTGGATCTAAACAACCACCAGCGACCCGTCTCACTGTTCAACTGGGTATCACTCTAGAGGCAGACTGGTCCAGTTTCCCTACCCTTCGTTATCCATCCAAGGTTAACCACAAAATGAGTTTTGTTCTCGCTCAAAATCCGGTAAGAAATGCGTTCTTCTATTTTAAGGCCTGATAATGGATTTCAAGCGTTTTTAAATGACATATCCCTTCTTTCTGGCCAGCCTTTTGATGTCATTTAGTCTTCTACTGAGAAATTGTATCATGCTTAACAATTGGTCTGTGTGGAGGCAGTCATCACGAGGATTCCCGAAAACTGGCCTAAGTTGTCTGTTCCAGTTAAAAGCAATTTCCCTAACTTTACCCACCCATTATCTCCCTATGATTGGCTTTCCGCTATGCACTAAATCCGCTCTCACGCATTTCATGTTGTACAGAGTACTTTTTCTAACACTCGTCTCATGTCCATGTTGTCGAGCTTACTCATCACCGATGCTTTGCGGTGAGTTGGCATAATGCTTAATGAAATAATGGCCATCAGGCCTCCGGCTGTGATAAAAAAAACAATCGTGTCCAAGCCACTCTTGTGCTGCAATCTATACCGTCCCGTGACGGAGGACGTATCACAAATAACGGCTTGTGTGAATCCTTACATATCTACCTCATTCCTGAGTCCAGAAAGGACGGCAGAAAGCGAGCCCTACTAAGAAGGGGGAGTAAAAAGGCTGTATTTGGGCTCTGGGATCCCTCCACCTCTTTTTTTAGTATTTGATTCTATTCATTCTGTTGGAGTGATTTCTTGATTCGGAATATACAGTTGATGTGCTCTCTCATGGAATTGTAATCGAAATTCGATAAGAAACGATTACTGAAGTAGGGTCGCAAGACCAACTGACACCCGGCATAATCACAAGATATTTCAGTCACATCAGAAGGCAGAATATTTAACGCGTTTCACACCGGCCACTTTCAAAAAGTAAACTATTAAAAAATGACCGCCTATGTAGTGTGAATTTCGTCTATTGATTTTGGATGCCCTTATATATCTAAATATATTTCGCGAAAAAGTGCGCAAAAATATTTTCTTGGGTTTTTTCAGTAGCGGATTAAGTCTCTTTTAAATTTTGCGTTCGGAGAAGGCGCATAGTTCGTTTTTAAAGGACCTCGATTTCTGAATGAATTTGAAATTGACTGGCCGTCGCACTTGTATTCTGGGTTTCTAAACTATAGACTATATCTTTCCTGTAAGGCGCATCACACATTTATGTATGCTATTAAGTGGAACTAACTTGGGACTCTTAAAATTTCGCAGTGTATGTGGATCACGTTCCATACCTTGCAAGCTGCATTTATAAACGGACGTATACGATGATTCATAGGCAGACATTTTACGGTTTTAAAAATCCCAAAATCCAGAAATTAGTTAAAAGTGAAAAATGTCTTTCCCTATGAACGTACTTCGACAAAAAATTATGCTACCAACCGAGAGCAATAAAAGATATTTCTGGGCATGTCTTCTACATAAATTATCAGGGTATATAAAGACATGAAATATCGATAAGAATAAATCATACTAAGTAGACATCCAGTTCGTACGAAGTGAAGCTTTTGCAAACGGTCGGAAAGCAGTTTGTTTAAAGGTCGGAATCCTGACCTGACTGTAATAGCTCGTGATTATGCTGTGAGACAGTCAATCTTACGACCTTGCTCGAGCAATCTTCTTTAGTCAAAGACACGTTTGGGAATTTTGGTTAGCATCTTATGACATGGTGCATCCACTGTGTGTCAACAACATGTCAGCACTTACCCGACATCTAGCTAGCTCCTTCCTACTCTACTTCACATTTCACGTGCCACACGCAGTGCCATCAGTGTCGAATGCACCGACAAATCCACAGGAGACATCGACATCACTACCTAACCACGACAGTAACTTGAAGAGATTTTGGTTTGTCACCTAGACGGTTTATTTTCTCCGCAATACCGTAATATTCTACGTGATACATTTTTTCGAGCCCTAGCCCACATAGCAAGCTGACACTAGGCTGCTTTTTGTCATCTGTCACTGAGAACACCTCGATGGCTAAACCAGTATTTATGTTCGCCAGGTGAGTAGATCCCCGTCACCTAATACTATACAGCCAGATATTTCTCCTAGGGCGGAGGTGGTACATTAATATCTGATTTCTGCGGGTAGGTTTGAGTAGTTCAGAATAATGCTCATGAACTCCAAACCCATTTTTTTACTAAATTGATATTCGTTCGCGTCCGAGCCTAGGTGGGGAGGAGAAGAGAGCGCGAGAGATACGATGCAATTCTACTATTAGGCTTCAGTCACAGTTTTCGCTCTAACAATGCTGTGGAACAGACGGTGGGCATCTTCATAAATGGCAGTTGAACTGTGACTACTTTCCAACATATACCCGTGGCTCCCGCGTCATCAGCCTACACCTCTGCGGGACATCCACCTAGCCAAAAATCCGCACTCCTAATCACATCATCACACATCGTTCCAGCTGCACACACACGCATCGTGGGGACATTTTGTGGGGACTAGTGGGCCGAGCATGAGGCTGCAATGACCCCTTAGTGCAGCGATATTGCATGCAATCAAAAAATAACTCCCCAACGTAAAAACGGAGGTTTTTTCCTGCGCTTTTAATCCCTGATAAGGTCCGGATTTGATATACATGATGCAGGTGTAGACAATGTAAGCAATTCAGGACCGACAATGTCCGCAGGCGGCTGAATGCATGCCAGCTAGAAGAACAAACGAGGAGAGCAGTTGCGATTGTTAAATCGCTTGTGTAAGATTAACATTCAGCATTGCTCTCAGTTTACAATCCACAATCACAAGCAAACTTTGCGGTAGACCGTTAAGCAACGACGCAGGATGAGACCCATTCCAAATAACCCAAGATAGGTTCACGGGTCTTACGGGCCGGGTGGAGTACGGTTTTCACAGAAGATTAAAATGTATAGCATTCAAAAGTTGACATCCTGCCAAGACCGAAATATGTCAGGACTACGTCCAATGAGAATGAATGTTTTGACTCCACTTAAGTAAACCTTCCTAATCGAAAACACATTTCAGAATTTCAGCCAATATTTCATGAGATCGGTCATTCACTGTACTGCCGAATGGGAGGCTTACAGTGCCTTCCCGGCAGAAGGGTACGAGCACTACATGGTCCACCACTCCAGAAATTTTAAGGACCATGTAACAGGCCGCAACACAGACGCCATCGAGGCGTATTGAAGCCAGCTAGAGAGGAAACTGCGGGAAAGTGGGCCGGTCTCCGGAAAGGTCTCCCTGAGCTCATCTAGACGAAGCCCAGTACACAATATGATTCCGTCTCCACCAAAAGGTCCATTAAACGGATTTTTGGTGTGTTTTTTTAAACTTATGTTAATATCATTTGTTCGTATGCGCGATGGTTGTGGCAGGGAAAAAGCGGTCGCTGAAAGGCAAACTGAACTCCAAGGACCTTGAGGGACGAAAACTCCTGGTATGAATAACAACGTATCGAAAGGTCACCGAATTTATCGGAAAACTCCTATTACTAAAATTCATGAAAGATTTCCGTGTGGGGGTTTTGCAGCGACTGAAGGAAGGACATTTCTGTTGAACCGCTAAAGTAACAAAGGTGGACATTAAGACTTTATGGTTGGCCACTTAACGAAAGTTGACCTTGAGCTAACGAGGATCGGAGGACGAAAATCTCTAGTATTTGCCGTTTACGAAAGGTTTCCGTGTGAGCGTGCAGTGATTCCACGGATGGTATCGATGCCTTACCCGCTAAAGGCAACGCTGTTGAACATGTGATTGCTTTGATGGCAACTTATTGAAAGGATGGAGGGAACAAAACTGCTGGTAGGGATGGCAAACTATGGAAAAGTAAGCTGAACCCAAAAAGAAGGGGGAAGGAAGTCTCTAGTTATTGCCATTTTTGAAAAATTTCCGTCTGTGTGTACAGTGACTCAACGGATGGAATTGATGTCGTAGTCGCTATAGACAACGCGGTTAACTCTGTGTCCGGTAATGACGGCAACTTATCGAAAGGTAAACCGAACCCCAGGTGACAAAGCGAACAAAACCACTGATATGAATGACATCATATCGAAAAACACACTTAATCTAAAGGAGTTGATGCAAGAATACCCCGTAGTACGCACGTTCACCAAAGACATCCGTGCGGAGGTTCAGTGACCGAATGGGTGGCATCTCTGTCGAGGCTGGAAACGTGACGCTTCTGTTTTCTAATTCAGTAGGCAGCTGTATGTAGTATATAATCCGGAGTCTCATATTGCGCCCTTACCGAGCGTTTAATCTTTACTTTCCTCTGGCAAAGCCAAATACGCTAAATTCCATGCCAAAAGAGCACCGGAATCCTCGTTCTGAATACGGTTTTGGAGGTCATTCATTTCAGAAAGGCAACAGTCATTGGTTTTCAGCCGCGCCGAGGTTCAAACGGAAGCAGCCCCAGCACTGCTCCTCTTACCACTTTTCCGCTTGCTTAATTAATCACGATTCGGTCGTGAACAGAGGCTTGGTGACAACAGCCAACCGACAAAAGCCAAGTCCATCAACCACAATCTACGATAATGGTTTCTCTGGATTTCAGCCGTTATATTACTCGGCTAGGAGGAGATTGTTTCAACCATAGTCTTCCTGGAACAGCATCCATCCCGCAGCCTGCATTCCATAATTGCGGCTAAATAAACAATACTACTGGTTGCAGTACTTTTGTTGGTAAGCATCCAGAGAACACTACCTGTCCAAAGTGAGCACTGATTTGAATGGCGAGGGATGCAACCGTAGAATGGAATTTGAAAGAGAATATGGTGACCTATATGATGAAAGGTGTCGAAGATTACGAATGATCGTTAATCACTCGCAAAATGACACTAGATCATGGAGTCCATATCTAGATTAATAAATGCTAGCTGTAAGGGAATCGAAGACGTAAAAGAAATAGTAAAGGGAATACTCCCTTGTTTAGATGTATCAATTTATTCGAGAAAGCAGAAAATTCAAAAAAACGTTCGAGATGGTTGAAATTTAGTATATTTCGGATACCAATGCACGAGAATGGACTAAATATTACCCCGTAAATAAAATGACGTTTAGTGAAATTTACAGTAAAATATTTTTAAAACTTTGTATAATGCCAGTATGCCGGTTTACCAACAGCCCACATTCTGAGTATATATTCCAAAATGCTATTCAGAGAATTCGTGAAACTTTCAACGTATTTGTATTGACTAAGATACAGTTTAATAAGGCACACATTATTTTGATTTATCTCGCAGATATGGACGCCATAGAAATGAAAAAGTTTACAAGGTCGCATGTTGCCAAGCCGGTCAGTGACTCATCAATTCAAATAGATTTAACGGATGCAGCCTTAAACTTACCATCTAATGTTCGTCAAAAGAATGTTTCTTCCGCAAATTCAGTTCGCTATTATTCCCTGTTCCGGGTCACTTTGAATTTCAGATGGCTCTTGAGATTTCGCTGAATACTTTGCGATTTTCGGTGTTTTAAATTGACTGTCTATAAAGACAGGTTCTATATTATTTGCTCAAAAAACCTTCAAATCATGCATTTCTATGTGCTACTAAAAAGAAGCCATCCGGCTGTCATTAAATTTTGCAGGAGATTTAATTCATACGTTGCACAAGCAAACGAGGAGATACAGTGTTTTATGAAAATACATTTCACGATTAAAAAAAAATCTCAGAGTTATAAACCGTAATAAACCTGGTGATAATCTTTTCTAAGCAAAACATTCGACGAAATAAGTCTCAAATAAATGAGTAAGCGAACGACCAGTTTTAGTGTGTTTTCTAAGATACATATTCGAATTAAT
Source organism: Spirometra erinaceieuropaei (assembly GCA_902702965.1). Lineage (NCBI taxonomy): Eukaryota > Metazoa > Platyhelminthes > Cestoda > Diphyllobothriidea > Diphyllobothriidae > Spirometra > Spirometra erinaceieuropaei. The sequence goes on from CACRXP010000148.1 coordinate 1,075,355, forward strand.
GAGGTCAGCGAAAATCAATTTGGGAAATCCATACTAATCGACTAGTTATTTTCCCTGAGTACACTTTATCCGGTCGGCACCAACGAAGCTCGTTCAAAAGCTGGCATGCTTATATGACTGAAATATCCAGACATTCCGCAGAAAAATCTTTAATTATACAATCCTACTTTAGTCACCTTCCCTCATCGAAAACACACCTCAAAACATTCCATGAGATAGCAGGGCCTTCTATCAAAAGCTCATATAAGCAGAATGTTAAGAGGTAGCAGGAAAGAACAGATGAATATTAAGGGGGTATTACGTATGTCATATGGAACGACTACCAGGTGCAGTGGTTGAAATCTCTCGAAATATGTTTAATCAATAAAATGAGACGGAAATCAGCCCTCGGCGAAGGGACTCACAGAAATTTAAAGCTATTCAGTTAGTTATGATTGAGGAGGAAGAAAACGGATACGTCTAATAGAACTGAATTCTTGTAAAATACGTTTACAATGTTAAGACCATTAAACCGGTGAACGCCACAAGCAAGGGATTATACCGCAGGCATTTCTGATCGTTCCTGCATGAAGTAAAAACCGCAAAATATCAGGCCTGTCCACCTAATTCCTTATCAACTGAATCCCCTCCTCTACCGTTCACCCTACTTCTATTCCGTAACACGTGACCACCACCTGAATCAACAAACGTCAGTGGGCATCCGCGTGGTTGGTCGGGCTCAAGGTCGCACGAAACCAATCAATACAATTTAAGCCTTGAACTGCGTCACAAAGCAACTGGACGAGCTACGAGATGCTGAGCCCATCCAAACTCTTGTGCCGTTGCATTCAATGGTGGAACCAGGATCAACATGTAGTTGGATCGTCAATATTACCGTATGAACAGGGTATGTTCCGTCAGTATATGGACGGAACCTCGTATGCAGATAGCAGTAAGTCCGTTTATTGTATCTTTCAAGATTTATTCTTTCTGCATCTCCTCGTCCACAACACCTAAGCAATAACGTGAGCCCGCATTAATGAAGAAATTCCAGCAATTATAAATAAGATATATGCATCGCACAAGGTCTTTATGCATGCATTTTCTATCTTGCATTGACCGATACTTTTACCGACTTGATTTATTTAAGCCAGCTAAGCATCACTTATCTAATACGCACGACCGAGGATGGGGGATGACCTTGGGCGTAAAGAAGCATTATTTTAGGTTGTTGGTGTCGGTTTTCATGAATCCATTTTAACTCATGACTTTCTACCTATAAGTAGATCAGATTTCAGGTAATCCATTTTCTTTACCTTGTCTTCTAGTTCATAGTGTATCAAAATTCAATACGTACAAATGTCCCAACTGCGCAACACCCGTCAGCACACTTAGTGTAGCATCCTCATCTACAAATCCCATGATTTTTAAGGACGGTAGAAATTCGGACAGTAAGGAGGAATCTAGCATTGAACAGGACATAATTTTCAAATCTGATACATCCATATGGACAACTGGCACCGAGCACACAGCTGTTCGATGGAGATCAGCTCCCTCTAGACTAGGTGAGAAAATCTCCGGGTCAACAAGTTTGGAATATGTCAGTCGCTTGAGCCTCACAAGTGAAGAAAACCTACGCACTCTGGAAGGTAATTCAACTCCCATATCGCAATCATCAAATTCCGCACACCAGAAGGAGTCGGAAGGTGAAGTGGATAGTGTATCAGCGGCCGGTTCAAACAGCTCCATTTCATCAATATCGTCCTCATCCTCAACCCCCACGCTTGACCCCCAACATAGGGACCCAGGACCCCCAACGATAGCATTTAGCGGACCAAATCTCCGTCCGACTCCACATCCAAGATCTCGTAGGTTGGATCCGAGAAAATCCCAGTCATCAGCCAAGTCGCCGCTGTCACCTCTTCCACAGCCACCACCACCACCACCACCGCTGTCGTTGTTGGCACCAATGCGATCAACGAAGTCGCCACTCCCACATTCTCTACCACCTCATCCGTTCACGGCGCCGATTTCGCCGTCACCATCTCCACCGCCAACGTTCCCCTGTCTGCTGGACTTGGACTCGTGCAGACCATCGACGCCACCACAACGGCCTTGCCCACGGCCGCGACATTCGGCCACCCCAGCACTCCCAACGCCAGCCAATCCGCCACCGCCAAGGTCGTTGTCCGCAATGGCACACCCACCACCACTTCCACCACCACCGCCACCAGGATGGTTGACCTTGAAGCAGGTGGAGACAGTAGCGACTGCAGAGGAGTACACGCCGCCTCCGTCCTTGACGCCGTCCCCTGCTCCCTCCCCGACTCCGTCTCAGCTCCTAAATGCACTGATTGCTTGGCCGTCGCCGACGCCGTCGTCGCCGAAACCCTCAACCCTACTGACATCACTGCCGGAACCCTTATCGACGCTGACCCCTTCCACACAACTTTCCCTTCCACAGTCTCAACTCCCAGAGGCGTTGAAGGGGTTGAGTCCATTGCCATTATTAACCCAACCCTCCTCATCACCAGAACTGTTGACAACGTCTACCTCGTCTCCACCATTATCCCCATCACCCTCCACCCTGTTGGTGCCGTTGAAGACGTTGACGGGACCGCCGCCACCGCCGACGACGACGCCGCCCTCATCGCCGCCACCACCCCTATTCATTTCGCGTCTCTCGCCTGCCGATGAAGTCGGCTTACTTAGCAGCCACATCAGCGAGAGTCGCGGTTCTGATCTTTCGCTCAGAGGTGGTGGAGATTCACCCCGGATCCAACTGACACGGCTCCTCCAGACAGGAGTTCCAGAGGAAACTGAAATGAGGTGGACTCAGACAACTCCAGTGTTGGACAGCGGCGACGAAGTTGTGTGCGTGCATCCGACGTCCATGGGTATGTTTGAAAGGCAGTTTGTCAATATTTACAGTCTCTTTGACAAACTTCGTTTTAGGCCACATTGTCTACTATGTTAATGAGGTTATGAGTATCTTATCCAAACTCAAGTAATGATGAAAGACCACGTGTATTCAATCCATCATTCGGCGTAGTCTTAATGGGAATTTTTTTACTTTTCAAGACAAAAGCCCAGTTTCTCCTGCCAAACCGGTCAAGGTATGTGCTCTCCTTGTTAAGACATTTGTGATATTTGCGCCTTTGAATTCATCTGATGGTTCATTTCGTTTTTTTTATCTACAGAGAAGTAGGCATCGACGCTGGAGGCGACTGATTGCCACTCTACGCAGGTTGTTTTGTCTAAGCACATAGAGCAAATGGTAGGCCTACCAGATCCTCCCCATCGGCTATGATGACCCTCGCTCCCACCTAGAATTAAGTAGTATTTTTGTAAGTAATTCAATAATTAAATTAACTTCTTATCAGAACTTGGTCTTCTCACTATACAATTACAATTGCCGTCACATGGGGAAACAGACCTCGCGCCGTAGGTCAATCTATCTTACTGAGGTCTCTGTGGGCGTGCTTACGAGGGAAGTCAGATTCCCTAGTCAGCGTGAATGTACATCTTCGATTTTACCATTCGCACTTTCTCGTACACCTGCGCTACTCTGCACTGTTGCTTGAATATGCCAGAAATGCACACAACCACCGGTTTCGACTTGCGACAACGGGTGTTCTGGTTTCGCTGCCGTTTGATTTCGACGGTTTATGGATCAATTTTATACGCCTGAATCTGTTGTAGTCAGACGCAATAAACATCTGGGGGTTTCTTTTCAGTCACACCTTGCCGGACTTGAATTTCTCCAGTCGACAAGCCCCACCAACGAGGACCAGCTCGAACCTCCTGATAATCATCGAAATGGACTCACATTTTCTTTAGCAGCCAGCTACTAGAGAGGACTTTATTTTTCGTGATTCTGTGCAACAGCACACATTCGTCGATTTCCCCGTTATCTCGGTCACTGTACTAGGACCAAACGTATCAGTCCTCAGTTAGAGCTACGTTTTTCATACAGATATCATTACTTTCTAGTCTTGATCATTGCTTGCATTATTAGACCGATGTGCCCGAACACCACACATGTTCATTCGCTTTCGCATTGGCACCATTTTCCGGAACGAAATTTCAACCGGGAACGCAATTTTCGGTCTCAGTCAGACAAGACGGAAAACAAACGCTGAACTCAAAATAAGGAATTCCTCATGCGACATCTACCTTGAAATTGAGCAAAAGTGAGGTAGACGTTAGCTTACTGACATGATGTGCTGTATCTCCAAACTTTTAAACCCTGCTCTCAAAATAAGGGGGCGGGCGTAGATGGGAGAAATCTAGATTTATTAAGGAAGGTGTACCCATTAATCCCAGCGAGATTGAGCCCTCGACGCGAATGTGAAGAAATTAGAAATCCGAGCTAACTAGAAAGCCAAAACAGGGAACAGAATACACATATGACTGCGTGATGGGGGAAATTAATCAAGAGCTGGACGAAACGAACTTGAGAGAAGAATTCAAAGACTCAGCTAACTTCTGGTCAGAAGGAACGATAACCTTCTTATGAAGTGCAAGTAACCAGCACATTATGTAAATTTGCGTAACGTATAAGACACAGGCATGGGGTCTAAGGGAAATTGGCAAGATTGTATACGATATGCGACAGCAGAAGAAAAGCACATAAATGCTTTGCACGAGAGCAGCCGCAAGAGAATACCGAGATGGTAAGTATCTTATCTCAGGAGCTTCTTCGATTGCGCGAATCTACTCTGTAGACGGAAAAACCACAGATTTTGGAGAGCTTGGCTCAAGACCAAGACAACAGACACTACATTCGATGAAGAATAAACTTTAGAATAGCAATGAATCGAAACACCAGTAAAGTCATTTTCGGGAATGTCTACGCTGAGCAAGGATTCACCATAACGTATCCAACCTTCAGCATACGGACGACAAGAAGGCTACAAGGATGAGCGAATCTCTCTGTTACTGGTGACTCAATGTCAGACGTATTTTCAGTGGATGGGGCATGCCACACAAAGTGGTTATCAATGAAGTAGGTCATTGTAATGTCAATTAGGTCCTCGTGTTGGACGAAGTCCCCCGCGGGTTTTTCAGCATGGTGGGTAGCCCAACGCTCTAACCATTGAGCCACGGGCTCGTTGTCCTATCGGTTGTGATCGGGTATATTAACTATGGTAGAGGGGCACTCATCAATCGCACTACGGGAAGCTCTCGTCGCGTTGTATCTTTTAGATTAATATAGGGCTCATGAGGTTAGTTACACAGCGACGAGGAACATATGCGGATAGGAGCATCAAAAAAGGCAACGGAGGCTTGGACGGCCATTTCTGGTTTATAAGGCCTCATCCGCCGGCCAAAACCTCCGAAGGCCTGAGGTTGATAGTTATTAGCTGATGACGGACAACAAGCCTGGAACGGTCATTTCAGTCTCCATTGTGTTTGTTGGCGCTCCTCTCACCATATATTCATGGTTGCTATACAAATGAATTCATAGGCTGAGGGCAGTTAATAGGCCAGAAATCGCCACTCCAACCTCCCTTGCCTCCTGTCGGCATGATTGACTCTGAACTGCGCGTTCACCCTCAACTGCTTTTCGAACGAAGTCTAGCAGGGTTGTAACGAGGAAACAGACAATGCTATCTGTGACGTCAAACGGGCCTACTACCTCATTAGCCAGTGAGCATAAAATGGTATCTAGTCATCTCAGCACAATCTCCGTGCCGTACTACGGCGTATAAACAAAGAGCTTAGGAGACTGTGTTATCAATCCTTTTTTAAAAAGTTCGATTCGCGCCAGAGATTTTCTGATCATCGTCCTAACAAGCAACACCCAGGTGTTGCAGAGGTCAGCGAATAGTGTGATATCAACTTTAGGGACACTGTAAACCGTGGTGTCATATATCGAGAAGGCGATTAAACTCAAATCACACCAATGTCTCATGCAAATTAAAGCCTGGAGTTCGAGTTTGTCTGGATTTCAGGGCAGTCTCATTCGAAAAGCAGTTACTATAGACTTTCCCGTGCAAGGTTTGCTTGTTCACATCATACCTAAGTCAGGCCGGTTGCAAGACCACTATTAAAACGAATGAAAAATGTCCACAGCAACGGTATGGAGAAGAAGCCCAATTTACTCTCAGTAGACTGTGGATCGTGTCATACATTATTGGCGATAAGGGGAATTTCACGGGTAGGGCACCGTACTAGACCGTAAACTGACGAAATGCAGAGAAAAACAGACATTTTTGGGTTTTCTCTTGCAAGAATCGTCGCACGCTTTCGTGCGACAACCGAAATGAGTGCGGTAATTAAACATAAAAAAGAAGCCAATTCCAAAAAGTAAAGGAGTTTGATAGGTGATTTGAAGTCATGGCAAATGATTGTTATTGACAGGGTAAAGTCTGCGAACGCCTGCTAATGGCTGCCAAGATAAAAGCCCATATGATGTGATCCACATTCTGCCGTTAGTTAAGGGGGGTCCTTCGCCAAATCATTGCCATTTCTTCTAATGGAATCCCACTTAGTCTGGTAGGATGAGTAAAGTCTTTCATACTAAGAGCATTTTTCACAGTCCATCGTACAGAAAACACTTCTAATTGGACATGAACTTCCAGAATACAGACGGACCTCTCCTCCGGATATTTACGCCAGTCGACTCCAAAGGAGCGAATTGGCCAGATGATGGTGGAGAAAGTAGGACCGTCATGCTGGACACAAGGACAGTGACTTGTGCGTGAATTAGTTCATATTGACGGCAAACTTGAGCGGCATCTGCCCGCTGCAAGACTAATTCATGACGAGACATCTAAACATGTCCTACACACGCCTAGCCCGTGCACGCGGGAACATGTCTTCATCAAAACAACCAAAGAGCAGCCTAGATCCCACCTGTGTGGGAATACCGTAGAGCTCACCACAAGACGGAGCCACTGCAGCCCGACTCTACGGTCTGGGAGGACCGAATTATCCTGTCAGCTGGTAGCATTCCAAAGCATGCCTTTTAGCCCATCGTGATTGTTCAAAGCCACGTCAAATTGTTTATAACGGGGAATGTGGTCCGAGTGCTGTGGGAACGGTGTCCTGACACATGCGTGGGAACCCCACATAAGCCACTTGAGAAGGAATCATTAGGTCCTGACTCTTTATCCGCCAGTCAGTCACTCCGAACATACAGGACTGACCTCGAGATCTCAGTTGTATCGTCAGTTGTACATCTCCTAACCCGCAGCTCTTAACCCGTTGTGATGGATTCAAACGCGCCGCATTTGACGAAATCGCTTGGGATGCCGCAAGGTGGAGTCCCAAAAGTCGCCGTCACAATCGCCCCCTCACGATCTCACCACAAAAATCTTTCGGCAGATCAACCAGCTGACGATGGGGGTGGGTAGAGCGGCTGACTGATCTACGAGGATTCGTATACGTTTGCCGCATCCGACCTAATCAAGCACCGGCATGCGCCTGAGACCACTCTACTCACTTATGGCAGAGGTGCGCATTCTGTGTCGGTGGTGTGCGGCGTGGGTCGAGACTGTTTGTCGTGTAGGCGATGGTAGAAGATTGGTGATGATGAGGTCTGAACTGCTTTGTTTTGGCGCAAATTCCCTCGGATCCACATCTAACATTCCTGACTGATACATGTGTGCTAGTTAGACGTATGTAACAGTTGGCTGAGAGATTGGAAAACTCGCTGATGAAATCAAATTCCGATTGCTCCTCATCAACATTTCATTAATCACGGCCGTTAATCCCAATGCGTTTTCGCCTTCCACCCTCTCCATCAATCCAAATTTGGCTGCGACCTGGTGAAGCCGTGTAAATGCGAGTCGATTTGGATGGGGAATGACCATTGAGACGATGCGACAAATGCGTTCTGCCAATCTCTTTCTAGGACCAACGAATGAATCTACCGACCTGGCAGGACCTCTGCCACAGTCGGTCGATCTGGAGACTAACAGTGAACACTAAGACAGCCATCCATGAGGCCAACCGCATCGGAGCCGCTAAAGCCGGAAACGCGACTCGCAAGTTTCAGCTGCTGTAAGTTCACAGCCCCAACTCGCAGTACCTTTCAACGAGTCCATGTTTTCAACGGATATTACGCCCTCCGACCGCCGACGCACTTATTCCACGTCCATCATCACTGCTCCATGTCCTTAGCGATGATGACAACGGCGGCTATCGCTATTTCCATCCCGACCACCGTAAGTACACTCCCGATGCCTTGCAACCCCTCATCACCGCAACCACCACCAGCAACGCGGATTCGATACGCGACTTTCCCGCTTGTAATCGCACCTTCACGTCATGCATCGGTCTGATTTGTCACTTACAAATCCATCACACCGAGACTGCCGAACCAGTGCCCGAAACAACCGAATATACCCGCAGGACCCGTCTCAGCTGCCTCCACTACCCACTCATATTCAGTCGACGCATTGGTCTACCCGGACTCATACACGCTGAGGACAGCTGAATTCTCTGTGATGTCTGCACACCAAAGCCACCTCGTACATCTGCAAGCCTCCGCACCATCGGTTCTACCACC